>VZTO01024719.1:108865-138254 GCA_013400615.1 Syrrhaptes paradoxus
TTTTTTTTTTTTTTTTTTTTATTAACTTTGCTTTCAAGACAGGAGATTTATCTCATGGGAGAGAATCCAGTCATTTCAAGACAGACTTTCCTTTTAAAAAGAGCTGACCCCAGGAGCAGGACTATAAAAAACGTGCTCCACCCTATCCATTTAGGAGTGGTGATCTAAGGCAATATCACCCCAGCTGCCAGTGCCATTGTCTGCTGGAGAGACAGCACAAATCATCCTCATTGCACATAGACCAACATCAATCACTATCCTCCCCAAATGAGGCATTTTAACAAGGAATCAACCCTATCAATGTTTTAAACTAATACACTGGACGGTCAGCTGGATAATAGGTATAGAAGTGTGTCCAGTTTTCTGGTGTTTGCTATAACAGAGGTCAATGTGGAAAAGGTTTCAGGAAGACCACTGGTTTAAGCAAAAACTCTTGATTATCACAGCAAAATCCTCCTTAGATCCCTAGTACCACCAGCACCAGATGACAATTCTAGGTATTCTGTCTCTTTCTGTTATTTAGAAAATAATAAAGAAAACTTGTATATGTCTTTATTTCAGGCCAAGTTTCCTCTCAGTTGGTTTATTGTTACATTTACAATGGAGTGGTATTTTTTTAAAAAATTATTTTCTAAAAAAAGTTTCATTCAGACTTCCCTTTGCTTGCATACTAGGCTTGTTTTTCATCATCATCCATAGCTCATGATACCTATGAAAACAGGATTTCCCTTCTTTGTATATGTAAGGTTCACTAATTTACAGTATTTCAAAAACTGCTGCTTCAGTATATAATTCCCAACTGAAAATTAAATTCCTGTAATTTTAAGAAAATCAGGACAATATTGCTTAGAGGCTATGTCATATTATTTATGCAAAGCCATTTCAGAAGGAACAGAAATAACACAAAGCCACATTTCTAAGACTTTTTTTCACAGAAAAAAAAATAATAGTAAAAGATGTGAGGTTTCCTGCTGGAACTAAGCTAATTTCATAAGCAAAGAAGTAATGGTTTTCTTACATGCAAGTATAATGAATTTGAGTGATATCCCTGTAATTGCTTACTTGTTCTGCATTCCTGGTAGGTGCAGCAGCAGATTGGAGAGGTGACATAACAACTATTTGCAAGTCTACATGCTGTCTGATGTTACTAAGGTAACTAAATTGCACAGAAATCTGCCTGAAGTCCCTATGAAGATAAAGTGGTCAGCGCTACTGTGCTTTGAAAATGTCAGGTACTGACCCTTTTCCATATTACTTGGGATCTAATGAGAAGCAGAAATCATTTGGTCACAATATTACAGATAGCTTGAAGAAAAACTATAATATTCTCTATTTCTTCCCCTCCTCACAGCCCTGCTTTTTACAGAATATTCCTGACTGGCTGAAATGTTACCCAAGCAAAATTCAGTCTTCACTTGTACTTCTTCATCTGAAGCTGCTCAGAGGAACAAAGCAGAGGAAGCTGTCTCGAAACCACTTTTGCAGCCTCCCAGTCCTAGGCCAGCCTAGAGGCAAACCAACTCCCTATAATGTAGTATTTGTGCACCATGACGTGAAAAAGAGTCTGCCCCAGCAGCCCCTCATCCTGACCTGGGCCCTGGAAGAAGAAAGAAACATCCCAGTGTGGGGTAATGTCTGCAGCTGGCAGAGCTGTAGCTGGGAGAAGGCTTTGAACAAGCCTCATACAACTGAAGAAAAAAACGTCAGCCAAAGCAAACCGAAGCCTTTCTCTTTCAAACTGGTTTTATACTGTGCACTGTGCTGCACCATGCAGTAAACATCAGTCCTTGAAGACCATCTGTACTATACAATGCGTTGGAGATGAAGGATGCCTTAGCAGACTTTAGTCCCAGATTTGGCATCAAGGGAATTTAGCCTATACACCTCATGTCTCCTGCTTTCCACTAGGAGAGCCACCTCTCTTCTCTGTGTTCTGGCTGTTTTGGGAGCACTGCAGCAGTTCTCAGCCATAAAGACAAATTCAACATCTGATAATTTCAGCAGACAGGGAGCCAGTTCACAAGTTCTTAAAAAGCTGGTTTATGTGCTATAGGAATGACTGGAGAGGCTGTGGTGCCAGCTAACCAGATACAGCCATCGTGACACCAAGTACTCCAAGTGTGATTCTGCCTTGCCCTGGCACATGTGGTGTCCCTTATTCTCTGTCAGGAGCTACTATCACATTGATCTGCCACCTAGACTCCCTGTGTGAAGGCTTGGGTTGAAATAAGTTGAATTAGTAGAAAGTTCTTTAAAAAAAACCATAGCTAACCTGGCTGGGGTAGACTAAAACATGCTGGAGAGCCCTGGCAGAAGGTGCTTGGCTGTTCAGCTGGGAAGGGAGGTCATGACAGTGGTTCAGCAGCAGACACAGCAGTGTTGTCATGGCCCAGGAAACTTGGGAGAATAAACCCTAAGCAAGCACAAAAGGTCAGAGCAAATCAGTCCTCCTTCCCTTTTAAAGAATGTTTCATACTAAGTACCCTGTTGCTCTAGAGTTTTTTCTCTTGGGGTGCCTGTGATGTTTACACTGGAGCCAGTGTTGCTTTGGCTGCCCATGAGATCTGCAGTCACTAATGGTGGCGGCTTACAGGGTTCAGAAACCCATCAGGAGTCTGAAAAGACAGGAGACACCACCTCATAAATGGTCATGTAATAGCAAAGATGAAAATCTGAACAGCAGTCATTTAAGTAATGACCAAGGTCATTATATTTTGAAAAAGTCACAGTGTTAATGCAATGTACTCCAGGCAGACTGCACGTTCCCAGTGTTTGGCTTTATGGCATCTTTCAGTGCAACAACTGTTAGTACCCACAGAAAAGCCTCTACTGGCACATTTCATGGATAATGGTATAAAATGGTCCAGTGATATTATTTACACAGGCAGATACCCAGTACCAAACTCCAAAAGCGCAGTGGGAAAACCAGCAAGTATATGCATGCATTTGCTAATTTTTCATCCAGAAGCAGATTCTCTGGGGGAAAAAAGAAAAAAGGGAAATATACTACACTTTTGGTTTGTTGTCTCTGACTATGCCAAATACCCAGCAAGCTGTTTGTCCCTTGATAAACCACCTCTGTGTGCTATGACTGGCTCTTCTCGCTGTGATGACTGAGGGACATCTGGGTTTAGATAGGTATTGGTGATGCCCCTGACAGGTGGCAAACTTCCCTCTGAACACACATCCTGCCTTCTTGATTTTTCTTTGTTGTCTTTTGCAAGTAGGTAAAACCCCGCAGATGTGAATCATAGAATCATTAAGGTTGGAAAAGACCTTAAGGATCATCCAGTCCAACCGTCAACCCACACCACCTAACTCACTAAACCACGTCCAGAAGCACCACGTCTACACGTTTCTTGAACAACTCCAGGGATGGTGACTCCACCAGTTCCCTGGGAGAAGGGGGTGATTCTTGCCTCTACCACCACAACAACAGCAAAGGGGTTGTTCAGCTTGGCTCCTAATTTACTTCAATGGAATATTGTCAGGGAAAAAAAATTAAATGGAGCTGCCATTTAGTTCTTGGAGGGTTTTATACCAGAGGGGTAATGCAGTGGGTGAGGGGCTGGCTGAGGAAAGAAGAGCTGAGGGTGGCAAGGCCCTGACGGGGGGTATCTGTCAGTGCAGGCTGGCAAAAAAAAGGGTCAACTGGGTCTCAATGGTAGAAGGAGAAAGAAATAAAGGCACTGCTGGCTTCATGGCACATGTGGGGCTGAGGAGCGGTGAGCAAGGGCCACGCCTCTGGCATGGTGCAGCCCTTAATGAGCTCGTTAGCAGCTGCCCTCCCTCAGCCAGCCCTGCCCTGGGGAGAAGGCGGGAAACTAGAGTAATGGAGTGCTGTCTTCTGAGGGAGAGAAGTACCTCAGCTGGGTGAAAGCTGCATTTTCTGAGGGAAGACATGGCGAGGACGAGTGCTGAGGAGCACAGGTAGGTTTGTGGGGGGCTGCCAGCTGGTGGGGCTTCGCTTGGATGTGGTGGTTGCTGAGGCGGAGGCTGTTGGTGTTCCCTGCTTTGGTATGAGGCCTGGAGGGGGTTATTTTCCCTGTGTTTTGGGGTTTGTTGAGAAATCAGATGGTGTTAGGTTTTGAACTCGAAAGGATTAGTCCAACAAAAAAAAAAAAATACCGAACATGAGAGAAGTGTGAGCCTGCTCCATGGACGCAGTGCTATTTCTGTTTCAGCTCTGGCGTCATTGAGTGTCTCATCTTAATATTTGAAAATGAAAAGAACAACACTCTGAAAAGGACAAATGAAGGGAAAAAAATCTCTTAGGACGCATGAGTAGGAAGATGTTACAAGGCATTAGCTGGCGCGTCTGAACTCCCTCCCACGCGTGGGAGCGTGTGTTGGTGAAGTGGTGCAAAACAAGTCAATAAAAGCCACACGAACAGGAGGTCCTTGCTCCAGCATGCTGTTACTAAGCAGGGTAATTTGCATAGTGCCTCTTTTAGAAACCCTAAAGTACTGTGAAAGCTCCATAATGCACAAATATATGTCCATGTCAAGGAGCACCTCCATCTCCATATACTCGCACATTATGGAGCTTAAAATATTTATTAAGCAGAACGCTAATGATAACTTTATCCTCCCGTTGATTACCTCTCTTGGGCAGCTAAATATTAACATGAGGTTGTTCTTCCTAGCTAATTTAGTAAGCAAGAGCTAATTTAAATGAGCATATCCTTTAGGAGTAATCCATGTGAATAATGATCCTAACTTGTTTTCATATAGTAGCTGTGACTTATTTAGGCTTTCATGGTTTGCACCACTTCACAACTCTGTTAAAACAGCTTCACAGTCCCCTCTGTAGAGCACTGATTTTCAGCATTGCGGTATCCTGAAAACTCTTTCCTACTGTCACAGTCGGTGCCAGCACCAATAAAAAGGTGGTGATCTAGAGTTAGAAATGAATGTTTCAGCTTGTGACCAGCCATCAAGTGTATAAGTAGTGATTTGGCATATTTACACAAATAGGCAGTTTACTTCATGCAGCTCACTTAAGTGGGAGCGTCTTTGTCTGAGAGTAGCTGTGTTTGGGGAATAATGTTTTCAGCCAGTCCATTATTCCATTGCTTCTTTTTGACAGAAGTAAATTTTTTTTTTCCTCCCCCTGCTATTTAGAGCCTATTATGAAAAATGGTTTTAAATCAATATTGAGGAGAAAGAAATGTGCTTTGTGCAAATGCTTAACGTCTGGATGCTGAGGAGGTGGTTTGAAAACATGGAAAGCGCAAAAAGATAGGACTGCTGGAGTTCCTCCTCCAGCCTTCTGTGCTGCCTGTCATATTATTTCTGGGGTGATTTTCCCCTGAAGTAATGCTTCTGAAATTTGTATTGCAGGTTTTTTTCTGAGTATCCATTGCTCCATTTTGTGGAGCAGAAAAATAGCAAAGAAGACTTCTGCTCTTGCAGTGGGTTCATCAGGCGAATGCTGACAGGCAGAGCATTGCTGATGCCTGAGAAGATCTCCTAAGTTCAGCATAGTTGCATCCTGCAATACTGACTTGAAATAGACTCAAGTTTGGGAAACAGGATGAAAGAGCACTTTAAAATAAGGAGTACCTGGCTTAGCACATTTTTTTACTCCTTCAAAAGCCACTTTAAATGCAGATTACTTTTTTTTCCTCATTGCTCCAGTGTCTAGGTTTTGACTGTTTTTACTCCTTGAATTAAAATGAAACCACTGAGTGGTCAGGGGGTAGCTGTGGTTCATAGCTTTTGTATGTATATATGTATTTTTTTTGTAGATTCTTATATCATTGTAGCAAGTTAAAACACTGTAGAAGTGGGAGATGAAGGCTGAGAGGTAGACAGCTGTCTCAGGTGTACCTCTTTCTTTCCTGTAACGTGTGGAAGTTAGAAATCAACATATGGATGTTAGAAGTCACCTGAGTTTTTCTACAGATAGTTTGTTGTTCTGTCTATGCAATGTGCTATGTTTATCCTCTGAGAAAAATTTGAAATGCAAATCTCTCTTTTTCTTTATGTTAAGGAATGTTTGGACAGGTAGAAGACTTTCCGGAGGAATGTGTGTTTGTGGGTTTTGTTGGTTTTTTCCTCATTGTAAATTGTCATCTTTACCAAAAGGGGAAGGGGAAAGTTTTAAACTGTTTTTGAAACACTAATTAATAACAAAAGGGAAAGGAAATGTTAGATTAATAGGAAGACACAGTAATAAAGGATTACTATTCTTTTTTCCAGTTATGAATTTCTTCTGCTAGGACGAGCTGACGCAATGCTGTGCCTCAAAGCAGAAAAATACTGCAACATTAGATTGCTTAAACTTTCAATATAAAGAAATATTGGAAATTTATGTTGTACTCTTTCTTTTTTTTTCTTTGGCTTCTTGATATCCAGTGGTCAGTTTGTTATATTTGTAAGATCTTAAAGTTCAATCATGGGCTGTAAAGAAAGTACATTTATTTCAAAATGCTGCGTGAAGACAGATGATGTGTACTACAGCTGTATTCTTGGCTGCTCTGTAGTAGCTCCTTCTGCAACTTGGGGGCATTTTTGCCAAGTGCATAATGCCAAGCAAATCCCCTTGCTTCAAGAGGCCTGGCAAAGCTAAAAGCTAGTTCAGGGATTGATGAGAGTGTGGCAGAACTGCTGGCTGTCTGTGATCCAGCTATTCTTGTGCTAGAGTATGTTAGCGTGTGTCCCAGCATAATGCACGTGAATGCCCTGAATTGGCAACAGGAACACACAGGCTATGTTGCTGCATTAGAAAAGAGCTAATTTATGGTGGTGGAAATCTTTTTACAAATTCTTTGTTGTGTTCAATATTTAAAGACTGGTTGAGTGTAGTTCATCCTCATTAAGTATCACAACTCACCTAGATGCTGCATGAACTGGTGAAGTATTCGGACTGAATAGGTGCACTGAAGTCATCCAAGCACAACTAAAATAAGGGTTCCTATACATCATGACTGGGTAAGAAAGAAAACTGAAATGCATGTTGGTATCAGCAGAAAGCAGATCTTTATGCCATGGAGTTCCCACTTTGCCCAGTAATACAGGGCAAGGGGAAGAAGCAGACTTCTAGAAGAAACATCATGTATGGGTTTGCCTTTTTTTGATATTGTTTGTTTTGTTCTGAACTACTGACAAAAATTTTGTAAGGGGAAAAATATGGCAAAGCTAGAACTCCCTCTAGAGTCTGTATATGTTTTATCCAACTCTGCACAGAATTTTCACCTCTGTGTAACTGCATTTCAGTGACAGCAGTCTTGAGTTACTTCAGCAGTCTGGGAAGTTCACAGCAGTAGCTCTGACATGCATGTAAGAGACCATAACCTGCAGCTGAATCATACAATTAGGCAAATAATGCCTTTAACACTATATTTAAAATTATTTTCTCTTTTCTCTGAAAATAGTTAAACATAGAAATTTAAGTTGTTGGAAGCATAATACAGCTTTCTGAAATTGTTTGAAGGTGTTTAGTGTCCCATGTAGTGAAGAGGGAAATATGTTTCTATTTTTTTTTACATATAAACTTTTTTTTTCTTTATTTCATGGGTGAAAATATGTAATGTTTGAGAAGCGTGACTGAAAGGAGCAGGGACACTGTTTTCCAAGTGGTGATGGACGGTTATCTATGTGGTATAATGGCAATTATTTAAAAGGTTTTGAATCAGCTTGAATTGGAAAAAAAAATAATCCTATTAACCTCTAAATCTACAGTTTTGAAGTGATCTTTTTTTAATTTTCTGCTTTTAGTATCTCCTTTCTGCTCCTCCATAATGTCTTTATTAAAAGGGCAAGCTTCTTTATGCCAGCCTATACCGACTTGGGAGAAAAGGTCATGAAGTTGAAACAGCATCGTTGAGGGAAAAACGGCATATTATTGGTGGGAAGCCATGAATAGATTTCTCAGTCCAGTCTTGCCCTTGTGAACTTAGCTTACAAAAGAAAAGTTCATTGCTTTCTGGAAAAGTACCAGGCAGACAAAAGCAAATCACAATGCTTAAGCTTTGTCAGCCTTGTTTAAGTGTAGGTTTGATCTGCATCCAGCAGAAATTCAAACCCTGGAGAGAATCTGAGGCTAAAACTCTACGGTTCACTTTGTTCTGTCATACTTGTCTTTATTCACAGAAGAACTGCATCTTTTTATGTCTTCATGAGATTGTAAGCAGTTCTTTTTTTTTTTTTTCCTTAAAATATGATTGGGCATTTACATGTAATTTTTCTGTATTTGGCACCTTTATGACCAGATAGGCATCTGTGCATGTAGAGAAGCACAAAAATGCCTAGTTACATAAATCAGGATGCAGTATCCAAAGCAGTGATAACAAGAAACTTAGTCACAACTAGATTCTAAAAGATCTAAAATCACAGTAAGAAATTTAAATATATTAAATTGCTTATTATCCCTGAAAAATAGCCATAGGTTGTAGTTAACTACACTGAACTTCTATAGGCTAAAAGAAACTTAGTATAAACTTTAAAGCTTTTCAACTTTGAATCAAAAAAAATTGGAACATCTGAACTGGACAGCAAATATTTGCCCTGTCAGACATGTGAATGGTATGTTTGGATTCAAATAATAGTATCTAATAACATGCGTATACTTATCACTGTAACTGTTTCAGACTCCTAGTACACAATTTTAGTTCCTTTTCTTATGTGTGCCTAGAATAATTCTTGATCTGTCATCAGGTGATCTACTGAGGCTGACACTGAAGTTGTATGACATCACTTGGTTACCAGCTAGCTTGAAATATTCCCATTTTTTTTTTTACCCAGTTTTCAATATTACTCGTGCTCTTTTCCCTTTTTCCTTCTGCTGCCTTCTAAGTTGTTCTACTGTTCAGGTAAAATAAAAGGACTTTATTGTTGCTGTGAAATTGCTTCTGTCTCTTACTTCAATAATACAGCTTTGTTTTTCCATCTCTGAAATATATTTTAATAGCCTAGAGAAACGTGGCACATGTGTGAGTCGATGGCGACCTTGGCAATAAAGTGGTTTTGGGTGATGCTTGTGTGGAGTCTATGAGGTTTTATTTATCCCCTAATAATCTCTCTTGGTAGTGTACTATCTGCTGAGCTCTTGAACGAAAACAAGACGAGGTATGGGTAATCTGTAATCTGTTAAGGTGTAACTTACTCTAACTAAGACAATTTGAACTGAGAAGTTTGGTTTTTTTTTTTTTGTTTCTTTATCAGAGAACAGATCCCCTCAGTACTGGTTGGGGAATACAGGCACTAAAAATGTTTCCTTTTGTTAATGCATAATACTTGCAGATAAAAATACTCCTCTAGTGGCTTCATCTCATAGCATGGAAAACAATGATGTTCTTTTCCTCTTGTGGCACTTTATATACTACTTAGTACAATGTGTACCCCAAATGCACTCAAAGGTGATGTAAGTAGAAGTAGACAGGAAAGTTGGGCGTTGTTAAGAAGCAAGAAAATATTTCAGGAGAGATAGAGAGGAGAGATGCTGCAGTTATATTAAATCAGTAAGAGCTGAGGGGAGAAGGCTGTCAACCTAAGCCTGCAATGAGGGTATAAAGGAATAGAGAAATTTTAATAGGCACATGGAAAGAGTATGGAGAGAACTGAATTATGGGTATTTATCTTCCTGTTCTGCTACCAAAATTCATATATGTACATAAAATAGTGTGAAGTATGGAGCAGGTGTAAAATTTTAAAATAAAACCTTTCTGCCCTCATTTTAAATATTGCAACTTTGCTAAAATCGATCTAGTCAGTGAGAGAGGAAAATGAAGTCTGAAATATCTTCTGAATTAAGGGAAGTGATGCACAAGTGTGTACATTATTTTTGTTTTCTGAATAATGTGTTTCTATGTAGAAACAAACTTCTGCTTGCTTTATTTTCTTGGCACTTCATAAGATGAATTGCAGAATATTGATGTTTGACGTGAATGGTTCCGTAATGGCCACTAGAGTCAGAAAATAATAATCTTCAGTGCAATCACCTTGTAAAGCTTTCTCTTTGGTCAGATTTTATATTAGTCCTTACTGGTACACCCTCTGAAGAACAGCAAGGGTTTTGTAATCAAGTCTCTCATTCTGACTCATTGTTTATACTCCTGGTGGTTTTTTCTCAGCTAGTTGTTGTGCTCTGCTGTGCATATTTTCATGTCTTCCAGCTGAATCATAGTTAAATTAAAATGGCTGTGGCCTTTTTAAAGGTTTACCGATGTTTGTTGGGTTTCTTTTTGTCTTGAAATCTTAGATATTCTGCAGTATTTGAAAGCAGAGCTGTGAAGACTGAGAAGCATAAGTTTAATCAATATTTGCTGCAACAATTTCCTATAGTTATGTTAAATCATGGTCTGCATGTTCTTAATTTCACAAGCACTAAGTATTATTCCTTTCAGTGTATTTTTTCCCTAAAAGTACACGTGAGTTATGCATGCTTTCTCAGCAACCTTTTTTCTGTGTCCATAATTTCAGTCTTTCTTTAGAAATAGGTTTAGAAGGCCTATATATTGTCTTTTGTCTTCTGGGTTTAATGAAAACTTTATGGGTTTTGTGTTATTCTCAAAAAATAGATATTAATATGTGTATTAGAAGTGCAGCTCTATAGGTATATACCCTAATGCTTCAGTGTTGGTAAATAACCTTAATAAAGATCGATGTTCGTGAACTTCTGGTAAAGCTAGTGCTGTGTAAACATTTTGATCAAAGTACACTCTGAAGAGTGCTTTGAAAGTTGTGTTATGAAGACCTGTGTGATCGTGGCATTTTATCATTATGTTTTGCAGATGACAAATCACCTCAGCTGCTAAGTACTGAAAAAAAACAGATGCAATTTTTTATTGAAAAAGTTGTTTGACTGTTGTGGAAAGATTTCTGAAAACTAGAGGTTTGCTTTTAATCATCCATTTAGGAAAATGCTACAAAAATCTCCAGTGTTCATTTGAAGCTATACACAAATGTTTTCTGTTAATATAATACGTGTACATTCATAAAAATCTTTCTAGAGAAAGAGACTGCAAATCTTCTCACTGGTGGGACCCCAGTCCAAACATGAAACTGGTCAGAACCGACCCTTGCTGTTATATTAAGGAACTCATTCAAAGCAGCCTCAAAGTTTACCTTGTGGTTTCTCACCTGGCATTTGTGGGCTTACGAGGAAATGGCAAAAATCATTCAGTTAATGCTTGTTTGGCTGTCTTTTCCATCTGTTTTCAGATAATATGCAGATAGGAGGAGGAGAGGGGATTTATCATAAATTATTATCAGTTTGCTCAGCTGCAGTCATGAGCATTGCCTGCTTCAAGTTGCTGAGTGGGTTATAATGGATTTCCTCCTTCTTGTTTGGTTAAGATCCTTAAAATGCTGAAAATCTTGGAGGAAGTTATTTACTTCTGATTATTCCAGACAAGAAATAAAATAAATTTGAATACTAGTGCCTTTTTACTAATTACAGAAATAGAAACCTAAGCTCCATGTTCCCTGTAGGAATCAATAATGTGTCTGTTTATACTGAACAAGAGGATATTTTAGGTGCTGAGCATGTAGAGTAACTGTGCAGGGAGACAAAATAAGAGGAAGATATCCTTGAAAATACTGTGTCGGATGTTAAAAATGCAGCTGACTACTGAGCTACCTTATTATGTCAAATGGTAAGAGTGTCTGGTTGTGTTACAGATATTTGAATTTATTTGTGTCCACAAGTCTGTTCCAAATCTGTCTCCTGATTAACAAAATACCTTACACCTTGGTTAGTGCCTTCTGTATTGAAAGGCAGAATCCTGACCCAAAGTGAATTCTCAAACTGGCTGAAGCTGTGTCCCTCTTTGGGACCTCTATAGCAAGATGGTTGATGAGAAAATGCTGTTGGGGTGCAAGGCTCTGAGCTGGTCGTGATGGGCCTGAGGCATGCAACTTGTGAGGCTCAGGGAGCTGGGCATGTTTTGTCTGGGGAGGCTTTAAACATTGGCTGAATGAGTCCCCTTGTGAACATCTCCTGTCTTGGTGATGGCCTTGCTTCTGCCAGGAGGCTGTGCTGGGTGGTCTCCACAGACATTTCTAGCTAACAACTTTATGATCTTGTCATCTGGGAAAATTCTCGTTAGTGTCAGCTGGATACACAGTGCTACTTAATGACGTTTATCAACTTCTTCCACTGGCACTCAACCATAGAAGTTACAATGACGTTCTAAAATGTTCCCCAGACTTGGCAGGTAATGTAAGTTAATGCTTCTTTTATCATCTCTTGGTTGTCTGTAGGTTCTGAGTAGTCTTAGGAATCTTGAGCTGAGAATCTATCTTTTGAAAGAATCACTTTCAAGGGAGAAAGTAGCATTAAGGCAAAGCAATAAAAGCAGGGCCTTCCCCATTTCTATTAATAATGGAGATTAAAACAATTATTTTCCCACTATATATATGACTCAAACAGTCCTAACTTCAGAAGATGGTTGATTGTGTCTGAAGAGAAATAAAGCTGTCTACATCTTCTTTGACAATGCCTGTGAATAGGCAGTTACATTCTTCCTCATTCCTATGCAATTCCAGATTACAAATTAGAACAAGGAAACTCTTTTAAATATGAATAAATAATCAAGAAAAGATTAATGCATTAATTGGAATATAAAATGCAGAAGATGTTTTCCTGCAAAGGTGACTCAGTGGGGGATACAACTTTAAAAATCAAAAGCATAGCACTTCATTTCTTGCTTGTTTTGATCTTGCCTTAATTCTGAAAAATTCAATTAGGTGTTTTTTTAAAGATATTTCCTTTCTATTGAGAGTTAGCCTAATGATTTTCTCCTCACTTTTCAAACTCTCCAGTTGGGTATTATTTTGGTGTTGTGGTTTCTACATCTAGGAGCTAACAGGAATTTTCTTTCTTGCAATAATTCTTTAGGAGAAACAGGTTATGGGAGGTTTTTTTGTTTTTTGGTTTGGTGTTTTGTTTTTTTTTTTGTACAGTCACAGCCTATCTACTTGTGCCGTAGGCAGGCAGCGTCAAACATGCTAAAAAATCTATTAACAGTGCTCTGAAACATTACAGCTCTTACTAGGAGAGATTTATGTGCTGACTTTCACTTTTTCTGTTGGTGGATGAAGTTCTTGTATACAAAGGTGTTTACAGTGCTGCTTGGTTTTGCCCTCAGCAGAATTTTGAATCTGAATATAAGTGTGAGATTCTATTAATTGAGCTGGAAGGTAAACTTTTATTCTTGTCTGTTACGAGAGTAGGATATGCTGGAGGCTCCATGCCATCAAGGTAACTCATATGCAGGGCTTCTCTTGGGCACTTGTAGCCTATGTTAACTAATTAGGAGGAGGACCCAAGCTATGAAGTTGTGGTGGTAGGTTTTTTTTGGTTTGGTTTTATTTTGGTTTCCCCTTCACATCAGAAGCATTCAAATAAATTTGGAGGAAGCTTCTCATTAACTTAGTCAAAATTAACTCCTGTCTCTGTTTCCCTTTTTCTTGTTTATTGTACTAGTATAAGGTTGGTTGTTATCTTTAAAAATCTAAATTATTTTTCATATACTGCCATATAACTTTTTTTGAGCGTATTTCAGAGTTTCTCCTTAGCTTCTATGGTTGAGAGCTGGAGGAAGAAGAGGATAGACTTCATGTTGTCAGAACTTCCTCATGGAAAGCAGCTCTATGAATTATGAAAGTTTAACTGCAGTTGCAGGATTGACATCTGATGCAGGATTAGTAATACCAAAAGAGCTTTATTAACATTAAATATTCTAGATCTTTATTTGCAATTAGGAAAGTGTGATGCGTTAGCTGTTATGTAACTTTATTAAATCAGAAATTCACAGTGGCTTCAGCCAACTAATACACCTTATTTTGTGGAGAGCTACTCTAGAGTAGCAACACTTGTATTCACACTTGTTAGGCTGATTCAGTCATGTAACCAAGCGTTTTCATTTGTACACAATCAGTAGGTAAGTGATAATTTTCCAACCTTTTAAAGATAAATGTAAAATAAATGAATGCAATATTAGGTTATGTATTAGTTACCTTCATGAATATTGAATGTGAAAAACATAGCTTATTGAATATATTGAGACCAAATGCTTCACAGTGAATTAAAGTAGAAAGAAGAATTTCTTCCAGGAAAATGTGAGCATCATAAATCCAGCTGTTCTTTTTTTTTGAGCTTAAATCAGGTCAGGTTCACCCAGATTGGTTCAGGCAAAGGTAATTGTTCTTTCTGGGCTTCCTGGGGCTTGCCTAATTACAGAAAAAGGATCTAATAGTAAGTCAGGGCTGGCTCTGGAACTCTTCAGCTATTGTATTGTTTCAGATTTAATTCTCTTTTCTTCACTTAAAATATATACTTCTGCTGTGCTATCACCACAGCTATTGAAAGGAGTATCAGACGTTGAGACTTTGAGATTACTGCCTTTCATATTCTCTTCTAGGATACAATAAAATCCCAAAGAACTTATAACAATTCATTTCTAGGTGCTCTGTCTTTCTGGATACCGCAATCTTATGTTTGTTTTCTAATGGTGGATTATACTGTGACTCCTTGAGGGTGAGCACAAATGCTGTTGAATAATTGTTCCTCAAATAGCTGCCACAATAGTGTCTTGATACTTACCAGTAAATAAATGTGTAGAGGAGCAGCTGACTTGTGATGGAAGGGGAGTAGTTACGGTGTTTGAAGTTACAGTTCATTAAATTGCATTAAATTTTCCTGAGGTGATGCCTAGTGAATGACCCTTGTGGATATGTGGGGCTGAAGGGGCTCTGTTTATATGGAGCACTCACAAACTTTGAAGTTTTCAACATCTTTAGGCATTTTTTTTCCCCCCCAAGAGTTAAGAAATTAAATTTGAGGCTACTAAACTATCATGTTTCACTTCTCTGAGAGGGAAAATTACTTCTTTACTTCTTTTTTTCCAGCTGTCACTTTTGCAGTTGAGTATGGGATTTTGGTATCATGTGGATAATGCATGTGGTACTGCCTATGGCAGTGCAGGACGCTACGCAAGCTCCTAAAGAGCTGGAACTGTGTTTTGGTGACTTTCTGGAAACGTGCTTCTGTGTCTTATTGATGTAAACTTTAGCTACTGGGAGCAAAAGTGCCTCAAGGACTGAAAAATGTGAAAAAATTATTAATTTTATTGCCTTTTGAGCCCTGCACCCTGTGAATGAGAGGTAACATTGTAAAACCAAACCAAACGACTCTCCTTTGTCCTCAGCCCCATCCTGAACTCCAGCCAGTTTGCTCTAGGGGTGATTCCATAGAAAATATATCTAAATATAAATGCAACATAGTAATGATAATTAAAAATAATTCCAAAACCAAACCCATTTTAATTATTTTTAGTCCAGAGTGGGGATTAAGGGGTGTTTTAAAGAGATCTCAAACAACTATTACTTTTGCAAATTCATTATTCTTTGTTAAGATAACAATTAACATGTATATAATGGAACTGAAACAAGTTCACTACTCATAAGAACAGAGCTAATTAGAATTCCGCTAAAAGTGTGTGAGCTTGTTTGAAATTGCCTCAAGCAGCACGGAATGATCAAGAATTCCTGTTGAACTAATGCTACCAAAAAAAAAAAAGCCATCAGCAGCAAAGGCTAACTCCTGTTTCCAAGGAAAAGGCAAGAAAAACTATTAATGTGAAAGAAGTAAATTTGGTTTACGATATTTGGTCTCATTTGTTTATCAAACAAGAGATGTTTAAATGGGCTGTTTAAACCCACAGTCAAACTCATGGGTGTCTGAAAAAAACTTACATATCGCTGGCAAGGTATGTTTGTTTGTTTTGTTTTGTGGTGGTTGGTTTTTTTTTTTCCTCAAACTTGATATTGTGAGGTAAACTTAATAATATGAAATTTAGCATGTATTAATGGAACAAGGCATATATGCTTCCAAAAAACATGTGTCTTTGTTACATCATGGTCAGCTCTTGTCAGCTTGTTTTTAATTTCTGCAGAATTGACACCAAACAGAAATACCCCATACACAGCCATATCTGCGGCTACTTTCCAAATTTTGTTTATCCATTAATAATGATGAGTTGTTATTCTTGGACTTCTTTGGTATTTTTTTTCTGTGCTAGTCATAATAATAAGTTCAAATCAAAATTGCAGTCTGTATCTTTCACACTGCACTGTGCTCAAGTGCTGAGCATCCATCGATCCTGGTTTAACTTCCTTCCTGAAGTGGCTTTCCACAGGTAAGGAAGCAAGCTTCTTCCTCATGTCTGTGCTTAAAGTTTAGTAGCTAGTGAGAACTTCAGTTGTAGTGCCTGTGAGTTCAGAAAAATCAATAGTTTTTCTCTGGACTGCTTCACTTATTACAGTAGTGAATGGATAGAGTTGCACTTGGAGGATGAGGAGTTGTTCCTTTCTGAGCCATGTGTAAATAGATTTAGGCCTGAAGAAATAAGGTAACCAAAATCAGTGTTTTCTGCCTGTAGTGTCACATGTTGCAAACATAGTGGTTCTGCTGTAGAATAATTTAAAAGACAGTATTAGATGTCTTCTACAGAAGCTTAATGGGATTGTCAGAACAATAATGAGGTATGCAGAAATTCAACCAGATAGTAAAAATGGTCAAGACATTTAAATAAAGCATTAATATTTACTACGAAGTAGTAAGATGGTACCATGACAAACTGTGAATAAAGGCTGTTCATTAGGAAATTTTCTGATGAATTCTGTTAATGTGGTGAAGGATTGGTTGCTTGGATTTTGCCCTCTTTGAAAATTCCAGGAGTTCAGGCAATAGTATAAACAACTGTAAGAGGATAAGGTGATAGTGCAAAAAATAAGATTAAAAAAAATCCTTTGGTCTGGATAGGGAGATATTCAAAGTGGTGTTTGGCTTTCCATATTTGCCTTCTGCTTGCTATTAACTTAAGGGTTTAGCTTTTTAGAACTTGAGGTAATATCAGCTGGGATGGGGGAGGCAGGAGGCTCTTCATCAAAGATTGTAGAGAGATGTTATTGATTAAAAGTTAAATATGACTTCTTATATTAGAATAATTATGAAATTACTAGGCAATATTATGGATACTGCAAAGCTTTCTGTGTTGAAAATTGTTTGGACCCCCATTTTTGGGCACAGTTATGAAGACAGATTTATTGTCTGTTAAGGGGGGTTCTGCAGCTGCTAGTGTCTCAGACGGGTCCAAGGATGATGCTCTTGCTGGTGGGCCTCCAGTGCTGCCCTGTCCCAGCAGCTCGGTAGATGAACGTTTTATTAAGAGATCCATGATTCAAATTCAATGAGCGCTTTTTTTTTTTCTTTTTATTCAGAGTGAATACTTTGGCTGAAGTGGAAGAATTCTAATGTACTGATCCATTTAAACTGGTAGACTACATATAGCCTACATATAATTTTTTAAAGATATATCTGCTCTTCAGTCAAGCATTGCAATTTGCTGACAGATTTTTTTTTTCTGCATATTGATTTCAATTATTTTTGTGCCAAATCGCCCCTTAAATTTCACAATAGACACATTTCTTCATCTGGACCTGCATCTGTTTCTTATCTTTTATGTCAAGCTCACAGACTGCATATATTAAAATATAGATTGTTTTCTGTATTATGGCATTGAACATGCTTTTAATATATAAGTATCTGCATCTCTAAAGAATGGAAAAACACTGTAAATGAAACAAGGACTGAAGAAAATAAAAAAAACAACCAAATAAAACCCCCTCATAACACAATACATACAACCTGTTCTCTTGTCTGCAGTGCTTGTGTGTCGAATGCAGTATTTAAGAGTAACCCCATACTCCTAACCTCCTACGCACTGTATGGGAAATTAAATTAAATACTTTATTTGTAAATATATATATATATATTCTTCAGTGACAGACTATTCTAAAGAAAATTTATTTACAATAAAACCAGGATCAAATGTTGATTAGTGTAGTGTACTACAGTTTTTCCTGTGTTCCCAACTTTTGTTACTGAAGTATTAATGCTAAATTCCCTTGATGTAGTATAATATAGAAGCTGTCTTCTAAGCGTATTTGAGCTGAACAAAGAAATTATTTGCTCTAATTCACTTTATGGAAACCTCTTAACAGCATCTTGTGTTACACAAATTGCAGTAGCTGAAGAGTCTGATCTTAAAGTTAAAATGCTTAAATTGATTTTTCAAGTCTTCAGTAATTTCTCACTGTTCTACATCTTAGTAATAAATGAAACTGACATTAAGAAATCTGGTTTTGTTCTGGAAGTGGAAGCAGGGGTGTATACACAAAGCAATGGCTTGTTGCTGCTTCTTGCAGAAGAGCATTAACTGGTCTTATATAGCACAATACAGTTAAGCTGTTATTTTATAGTTGGGGAAATACTGCCTGGACCTTGTGTAAGCTCTTGGAGAATGCTACAGCTGGAAGCCGCTTCAGTACTGTAGGGATTTGGAGAGAAGGTCTGAGGAACACATGCTGGGGAGAAGAGGTTAGCTATTTAATCTGAGTTGTGAATATTTTCTGGACCTATTAATACATACTCAACTCTACATGGCTGCCAAGTCATCACCCTTATTTAATCCATCTCAGTAATAAATTTAGCTATCTTGATTCAGTAAGGCACTTAATCAAGCAGGAAATGTGAGTGGAAGAGCTCATTCAACAGATTTGTCCAAAGTTTGGCATCTAAATCCTTGGAGCTTTAATGACAGACCTGCAAAAGGCAAGGTCCTGCTGAACCCTTCCAGTGGGCACATGAATCTCCAGGGATTTCTGTAAAAATCTCTGTCCTATCCAAACTTGTAACCAGTTGGTGCTTGACCCTGAAAGGGCTGATGTTATTAAACATGCTGGTAAAACTCTTGTGTTTTTTAACCCCTCCCTGTTGGCATTTGGAGAGGTTTCTATGGTTGGCCTCTGAAAGCCAAGTGCTGCTTGTCAGGATGCCTCACTCCTGTGTACTCCATGCTCGCTGGGTCAGTCCGGGCAGCATCTGAGGGTCCCCAAGCAGAGACGATATTGCTGCCTCTGCCAAGTCCCTCTGCTCTTCCAAATCTCAGTGCTCTGAGCATTCACCTGCACTCAAGTATGATCCTCAGTGTTCCCTAAATTAATAATCTGTTTGCAAAATTCATGAAGTTTTCTCAGTTTTTTCTTCTGAGGATTTTTACTCTTAGTATGGAAAAATTGAATATTCATTGTTTCAGAAGAACAAAAGAAATTACCTTGGTTGTCTGGCAGTCTTGTCTAAAAAGAGGAAGAATTTAGGTGCTTACTGCAAGTGGCATTTCAGTACTTGGCATTCCCTGGAGCAGAACCAAAATGCAGTGATCTTTTACCTGTTTTGTTCTGGTTTTTTTCTCTTTTTCCACTGCCTTTCCCCTCCCCTCAAAGATTTGTGTTGTGATTAAAAATTGGAGGAAGGTGTCTGACTTAGGCTGAAATCTGTATCTAGACTTCTGTGTGAAATTCTTTTATGGCTGTGCCTCACCATGTCTGGGAGGCATGGCAAACAAGGTCTGGCCTGTGGACCCCTGTGGGCTGAGAGGTGTCCAGAGCCCTGACAGCAGCACTGATCCTGACCTCCCTTCTGTAATCGTGAGTCCAGGGTGGACTTGCTTCCCATCTGGGGCTTGTAGGTGCTGCTCTGGGATGGAGACCTGGGAAGAGGGAACCCTTCTGAGAAGCTTTAGTTAAAAAAATAGTAAAATAGCAATCTTCAGTGTATATTTTTTAGACAGTGTTGGCAGTATATTTACAGAGAAAACAACTTGGAGCTATTATTGGTCATTGTCTCAGATTAATCCATCACTTCATACCCTAAATTTACTGATATTTTACATATTATGATTTGAAGAATCCACGTCTCATTTTCCACAGGAGTTAATGAAAACTTCCTGGACCAAGAAAGATAATATAATATGAAGAAAAGAGTTGCTAGGAAATATTTGTCTAAATTAAGTCTGTAATTGATCTCCTCAGATGTTGTGTCTTGAGAAGCTGGCCAAATTTTATTGTGCATTTGTTGCTAAATGACTGATTACCAAATAGATGGAACATAGCAAGCACCATATGTTTTGTTTACCTAAAGGCTCATAAATTCAATGTCTGTTGGGTCTCTCGAACATGATATGTTAGCAGATTCCTTCCAGGAAAACAAAACCCAACTACAAAGTCATCAGGTTGAAGTATTATCCTTTCAGATGCTTTTTCAACCCAATTCATTCTTTGGCTGTAAATACAAGCCAGATGCAGTACTGAGTTCTGATTAATTGTTTGTCAAAATATGTGTAACATGCTGAGCATGGAGGGATCCTGGGCATCTTGGGTTGCTAATGAACTATACCCAGCAGTCTACACAAAGTCTGTATGTGTATAAACTCTCAAGACAAACATGTTTTCATAAACTGCATTCTCTTACACTTCACAATGTGAACATCACAGGGATATCAGGTCAAGCATTTTATAGAAGAATGTACAAGTATTAAATTGTTTTGAGTATTTATTTTAAACTAGCTTGTCAAAGGTTAGGAGAGGAGAGCGGGATTATTGTGCTGCTTCCGCCTAGAGCAGGTCCTGGAAAATGAGAATGAATGAATTCTTATTGTAACAACGTCGCTGCAGCCTTCTGAGGCAAACAAATAACTCTTCAGGTAGATAACTTGAAGCATATATAATGACTCGAGGCTGTATGTCAGATCTCTAATAGAGGACAATGAATCACTTGCTCAGGCAGTCCCCATGTTTGCACCAGCAATCCACTCCGCTTAATGTACTTATTCTGGATGTAACATGGATGTAATTCCTCTGTCTATAGCAGTTGCTGCTTCTATCTCATCTTGTTTAACCATTTCTGTTGCAAATAAAAGGTGAGCCTGTTCTGTGCCCTTCTCAGGTCCTGTGGCAGTATGTGCTGCCCACCATGCCAACTTCCCTGCTCTACAGGGTGATCTTTCTGCAGAGCTGACAACAGCTGTATGAGAGCTTGGAATCCTACAGAAATAAGCAGTGATCCAAATAAGGAAATTATGTCTCCTTTGATTTATATAGTCTTTGAAGTGCAAAGTGTTCATGCCATTCAGATGAGACAATATGAAAATTTTTTGTTATGCTAGCTGAAAATGAGATGAAATCTAAAATTCTAGAGTACTGCAGTGTAAACATACATAATGCTACAACAGAAATAAATTTAAAGAAAGGTTTACATACCTTTGCTTATTTTCACAGTCCTGTTTTATTTGCATTAAAGTTGGGGGAGGGGATGGAAAACATTGCTGCTCTTTTTTTCCGTAGAGGAAATAGGTTGTATTACTTGGAAAAAGTACTCCCCCCCTGCTCCCTTCCATGTGTCCCCATGCCTCTTAGCCAAGGATTACCACACTGCTCCAGACTTCATTTTAGATCTAGTCTGCTCTTAAAAACTGTAGCTTGACAAGGATTTCCACAGGTGGTGAGGGTGCCACAGTTGCACAGATCTGACGAAGTTCCCTGTGACAGCTATCACCTTATGAATTCCTGTAACTGTTGTTCTGACCAGAGGATATGGAGGAGGGAAGGAAATCCCAAATATTCGACCTGCTGCCCTGTTTAACAAACAGACGTTACTTGGGGTAAAGTGAGATTTCTGAAAGGCTGCGTGGTTTAAATTTTCCTGCAGAGAAGGATGGCTTCCTCTGTGGTTTACTAAAACTTCTGTACATATCACTCCCATTTACTCTTACCACTGTTAGGGAGGTGAATGAGGTGAAATATCTATTCCTCTCCACTCCTGGAGCTTTTTTTGGAGTCAACGTTTTATTCCTTCTGAATGAATAACTTACTGCCAGGTCAGGTGGAATGTGGGGGTTTTTGTGTGCATGCACAGATAAATCATAGGATTGGATCCCTGCTTTCAAATAAACCCAGTGATGTTAAACCCTTCCTGAGTCTGATTCGGTTCTTGCTAAGCTCAGTGGGAGTTTCGCCTGGGGAAAACTGAGAACCTTCACATTAACTTTGATTTCATTCAAGCTCATTTTGGGAAAAACAGCTGATCCACCAGAATCCTGTGAATGCCACATCTGTGACTGCTAAAGGCTGTTTCTACTGTGTGTGATTACCACAAAACAGCTTTGAAAAATCTTAACCATAGAGAGTATGAGCCCTTGATTCCTCTCACTGGAATTAGTATGGTTTTTCATCAGCACACACAGAACAACAGACTATTAATTGCAGCTGTTGCTGACATCCTGAGCACTCTTTTGTCACTGGAGTGAAGGAGGAAAATTTGGACTGCAACAACTGGAAATCAGGAGTTCAACATAAGCCTTGTTGCTGCTGCGTCAGTGGGGTGAGAGGAAGAAATAAAAGACTTCCAGGAAAATCAGCGATGGCGAACTTGACCAGTGATGTGCAGTTTGGACAGAACAAAATTAACTTGAATATGTCCTGTAGAGCCACTGCTCCCACCCGCGTGCAGCAGTGAAGAAATCTCAGGGCTGTGGCTGCAAAGAGTCATGATCTCCTGGCTTGTGTGAATATTCAGAAAGTAGCTGAATGGGATTGTCCAAAACTTGTTTATAGAAATAAATAACTCTGCAGTCAGCAGCATTATTTTTGCTCATTCTGGTCTTTTGATATATTGAGCTGTGTCTCCTGCAGGAGACATGAGGCAGCCAGGCTAGGAGGTGAGTCTGCAGGCTCCAGACAGTAGTGGAGAAAGGAGTACGAGAGGGCAGTACAGATCAGGTGTCAAATTCAGATGTTCTAAAAAGCCCTCTGAAATAAACTTCTCTTTTCTTCCACCAGTGATTATATAAGAAGTGTGACTTAAGTGATGTGGATCCTCCTCAGGATATTAGTCATAACACAGACATTGTCTTAAAACATGTCCAGTTTATACATCTGTACTTTTAAAAAAGAATCATTTTGGTATGGTGGGGCTTGGGGGGACTGTAGATCCTCACTGTCTTTCTGAGTTTTCTTAGGTGAAACATTTTGCAGTCCTGTGTTATGTATTTCTCCTAATTGCTCAGTATTGGAAAACCCAGTCAGTGGGGACTTGGTTTCATCTCTCTGAAATGACAAATACAGACTTAATTGAAAGGGAAATGATTTTTCAGATTTATAGATTTCTAAGGCTAAGAGTCTGCATGAGTAACTTTAATTAAATTCATTTTCCTGCAGAGCTGCTCATTGTTTCAGTTACTCAAATCTCTACACATGTTGCTCCTCCTAGCTTTTCAATTTGCTTGCAAGACATTATTTTAATGCTTGTCAGCTGCCTGAGAGAACCTAGAGGAGCAGGTGTAATTTCAAATGTTGCATAGGAGAGAGAAAGAAAAAAGAAATTGTGGCCTTTCCTATTTTTGTTCTACTTCACATGCATAAATCTAAGTCAACACCTGTGTATGTGAGTTGAGTGATAAATCAAAACAAGTAACAGTCCTGTTATTTTTCTTCAATTACCTTATCTTTGGCATTTGGTTGTGTAACCAGGAGACAACATGGCAGTGATTAGACTTGCAATACTAGGAAGCAGGTAATTAACAATGCCTTGAGAGGATTATTCAGATATATAAGGTTAATGTGAGGGCTTAATAAAGGGGGAGTAGCATGGCCAAAAACAATGGAGAGGAAACATTGGCTACTGAGAAATAGTTTAGCTGGAGGGAGAAAGGTGAGTGACAGTGATAGCATTGTGTTTTCTACCAGGGCTACAGAGTGTTTTCATGAACTAAAGGAAAAGATGGCTTGGAAATTGTGTAGGCTGACAGTGCTTTATGGAAAGGAGATGTGGCATGAGTTGTCTAGTGATGGCGTTAGTGCAATAGGAAACAGTCAAACAAAGAATGAATTGTTTTATCAAAGAAGCAGCAAGATCTCTACAGAGATTAAAGAAGGAATTATGGTCTCTGAGCTACTGGAGATTAAGAGGCAGATGCATGAAACTTGTGTGAAGAGAAAAGCAGTTTTGTTCTTGCACAAAGGATGCGCCTGGTACTTTAATTTCAGTCAGCAGTGACTCCTTTTTGATCCAGGAAAACTGCAAGAAGGAGGGAAATTAAAGTTCTTAATGTGTTTTCTTGTTACCTTGTTGAGCCTTTTTAAGAAAACTTGTAATGAAAATATGGTGACTGAGTATAAAGTAAGGGGCTGCCTCACAAAGAGATGGAGATCTTACCCCAGGTTACTGAAGGGAAGAGAATTGATTTCCTGAAGCTGAGTTGCTGAGAAGTGCAGCAGGTTTGGTGGTGTTGCATCAAAAAAAAACCAGCCAAAAAAGGTCCCGATGCTACTGCGGTTAAATAGGGAGGGTGTTTGTACTCTCAGGCCTTTAATTCTGAGCCCTTGCTCTTAAAATATGAGATTTGGTCCAATTTGGGTGAAAATGTGCTGTGTGGGAGCACACACATGGCTTGTCCAAATGTCAGTGGACAGAGTGCGAGAGGAAAGCCCTCTTGCTCAGAACGTGGAGTTTCAAAACTGGCAGCAGGTCGAAGCTGTGAGTTAAAGTGTACAAGAGTCATGGCAAGAACTGTTTGCTTTTACTTTTGAAAATTAATGTACTTTATTTGAAAGGAGGGGGTTTTTTTTGTTTGTGTTTGGGGTTTGTGGTGGGATTTATTTTGTTTTGGGTTTTTTTGTGGTTAAATGCCTCTAAAATTTCTACTCTATCCGGTAATGTAACACTGGGTAGAAACAATTTATTTGTTTAAAAAAAGAACTAGATAAAAATATCTTAAATTCTGGAATAAGTCAAAGGGCAGTTATCACTGATGTGTTAATACCCAGACTATTTATCTAAGGAAGGACAAAGACATCAAACTGTGAAGATAAGCTCTGAATTATCATAAACTCCATTTTACATGAGAAACTGGTATTTTAATTCAAAAGGAAATATTCATAAGCTATTTTAGTTTATAATTTGAATATAATCCTATGAAACCTGTTAATAAGAGACTAGTGGGATTTCATTTTTTTGCAGTCACTACAGGTGGCTGTGTAATAGTCTTACCAAAGTAGTCCTTCAGAAATAACCTCATGAATTCTAAGAGGAAATTCAAATGCACATCCAGGATAGAGAAACAGGATCTTACCTTGTATAGTGAAAAAGTAACAGTTCATTCCAAAGGCCAAGGAAGTCTGTTATTTTGGTTGGTATTGAGCAAACCTAAAAACATGCACAGTTTTAGGCTCTGGGTGTTTGCATGTTGATCAGTGAAAATTAATGTTTTTATTGTAGTGAGATGATTTGAACTTTTGTGGTATGCAGCTGGTAGGAAAATTCATTGTTCATTGGTGGGGTGGGGGGAAATTCCAATGCCAAATAATGTACTGAAGCTGTGTTTTAATTGCAAGAATTCACCATATGCTTTTATTTAAGCTTTATCATGCAAAGACAAAGCAAAAGAGTGAACATAACTCACTGCACAGTGAGCATAAACTTCATTTGGATGAGAAATAGGTATTCTAATTCAATGGTGCATAAATATTTACTAACAACATGGCCTGAGTTATGATTTTCTGACTGCATTTTATTGAAGTAAAGTTCTTTCTAAATTTGTGGCTGATGTAAGAAACTCTCTCCCTTGATCTTCAATTCCTGGTGCATCTCACTTGATTTAATTAGGTGATTCATCCACAGGGTAATGCCACAGTTGTCCTTGTTGAGATGTCCATTAAACACATGGCACAGCCGCTCCTTTTTATGCTTTTCAAAATAATGATACATTCAGATCTGTTGCTTCAGATGGTCAAGGTTTAGGCAATGTCTTTTTAAGTGGGATATTCAGGCTGGAGCAATCTGGAGGAATGAACACTTGAAAACAGATTATTTTTTTTTTAACCATTTTTTGCCAAGTCTCTGATTGAAAGTGAATATTTGAGCTTAAAACTGTGTTCACCTTTGTCTTTTAAAGAAGTTTCAATCCTCTCTGCTCTATCTTGGTTTCTGCTATGTTGGTAAATACACTGACAAAGTTCTACTGCATCTGACCTACAATCAGTTAAGCTTGATGTGGGAGGTAATAAGCTTATTTCAAATTTCATTTTGCAATATACAGCAGTGCTTTTGAAGAGGGTTAGTGAGTAATGAGCAATAGTAAGAACTAATCTGTGCTTTTCACTGCTGGGGGAGGAGCAGTGAGTTTTGAAGAGGCCTAATTGCTTTGGGTGGTGGTTTGGGAATGGTCAGGAAGTTGAACCTAAGCACTGAGGAGGAAAGGTCAGCAAGGTCCCAGAGCAACCTAGAGTTTAGGTAAGGAAGCATCTCCTGCCTTTGTCTCTGTTAGACTCTGGTTTGAGCCTAGGTGCTGCAAAGCTCATTCCTGTCTGGGCTTTACCCAGCACCCACCAAAGTCAGTCTGGAAGTTCTCCAAGCTGCGTCATCTTCCATGGTTGCCCAGTGGCTTGTCTGTCACCTCTGACCAGCACAATTCTGAGTTGTATGCCATGCACTAAAACTATAATGGTATATTCCAGGGCTTTGAGAGTTGCCAGTTACTTTTAAATGGCCTAAACAATCACTATGTGGAAGTGATTCACTTCTTCCAGATCCTGTTATTAATTTTGGTGTTGATTCAGTCATTTTTCCAGTGTTGTTCAGTGCAATTCCAGTGTAATGGTTTTGCTAATGTGTTAGCATGCCTCAGTAGCAAGCTACTTAATGTATCCTGGAATAGTATATTTTTGTTGGCATTACAGAAGGCATGAAATTATATACATTATTCAGTACGTCCCCTATTATTCCCTGAAGAGTATAAAAATAGAAATGAATAAAAAGTGGTTTAAGTGGATATATGGTTATGAATGAGATTAAGAATGTGTGTACATACAAGTTTATAATTTTCCTGCTGTGACTTTGCTTTCTCTGACATAAATGAATGAGATGACCTTCCTCTTGCAGAATAAAGACAAAGTGGGTTAGGAAATGTGTATAATTTATAAGGTAGTCTCTATAGATAAGAATGAATATCCTATATAAATCACATCATTGGAGAAGTCAGGAAATATTTTCAACGTTGTGAGATGCTGCAAACCGCAGACTGTCAGTTTTGTATCTTCTCAGATGTGTGTTGGATGAAAAATAGATCTGCCATGAAATGAAGATATCGCAACATATTTTATTGGATTTTGGGTTGGCAAAACTGTGTGTGCATGGATCCAGCTCAACAAGAAGCACAGAAATCCATAATTTCCCTTTCCTCTTGAATTGTTTCTCTTTGTATCTCTTATTATACAACTTGACATTTAAATGCTGACTTCCTTAATTCTCTGCAGGCCACCGAAGTATGTAATATTTTATTTTTAATACTCACAGTTGGCATCAAACCCCACGGATTTTCAGCTCAGGCTGGATATGTCCTGTTTCTCTAGAAGCTGTGGGATTTAAGCACTGCTGTAGGTAGGGCATAGGGATGGAGATGCAATTTCAGGGCATCTGAATGCCACTAAGCCTTAGGACTAATGTTGCTGGCTTCCCGCAAAAAGTGCAGACAGTTGCATGAATGGGGCAGCAAGAGCAGCAGATGAAGAACCCCAGAGGTTTGCATGAAGGAATGATGTGCTTCAAACACTGGAATGTCTTGATAAATATATTTAAGTCTAACCCATATTCTTCAGAAGCAGGAAAATAAATGTAAATTCATAGACGGGCTTATAAACTTGAACAATGGGAAAACTGATGCTGAGTCATTTCGTGCAGTTTATGGAGGTGCAAATTGTTTTATTGATATTAGCAGGGGTCTTGTTTGGTGTAATTACAATGCCATGGAATATAGCATATTTTCCCAAGATACAACAGTACTTGCTGGTTTTGCTCTAATGTACTGGCACTCTTTCTTATTCCAATGGAATATGCCTGTGGCTGTTTCTTCCTCCACAGAAGTAAGCAAAAGGAGTTAATTGAATTAAATCCTGGATCTGGGTATGTAGGAGTAAGGCAGACTGAAATCTGAAGCCTAAACTACATTCGAGCTTGACAAGAAACACTAAGAAAATCTTGGAGTGCAAGTGTATTTAGGCTGCTTGGAGAGCAAGAGGCGCATGAACGTAATGTTTCAAAGGGGGTATGGTGAAGGCCACTGAAAACTGAACAAAACACTTCAGAGGTGATCCTGTAGTGCACAGGGGTTTGTAAATGGTTCCACCCCAATAAAAGGAAAAAATATCCCTCTCATTCCCAGTTGTGTATGATGAATTGTGTTACAGTAAAAATCTTATAAGCCAGAAATAATTACTGTAATCATATTTTGCCATTTGATAGTTTAGTTTGCAGAAACATTTTATTAACAAATTTTGTGCTAGAAAATCTTTGTGGAGGAAGTTACCATCTAAAATCAAGTGTGAAAATCTGTTGCTCATAATGAATTGGCTTAATTCTCAGCTAATTAACTAAATGGTCAAAACAGAGTGACTTGGACTTTGCAGTTATTTTTTTAAAGTATTGAACAGTTTTTTGGTGTTTTTTTTGTTTTACCATGCATACCTTTATGTCTGTATTTTCCCATTAGAGTCATAAGAAAATAAAAGCCTGTCAAGACTAGTGGGCTAGATAACTTTTATAAATCATGATCGTTGAATATGGTGAAATATGTTCATACAGCAGAAAATGAGATAATTACATCACGGAGAAAAAAAAGTACAAACCACAGAGAATTCGAGAATTAGGTCATGGGCAAATGGCGTTTATTGGCAAAGCAAGCATGGGAGGGATTGTGTGCTAGAAAATGTGTAAATCACTGCATCATTACTGGTACTTCGTATTTTCAGTACCTGAATACTGTCACGACCTGGACCCCTACACATCCCCTCCCGGATGATCCATGTTTATGTCTCAAACAAAGGGCAGAGCATTTTCTAAAGAGGCTCCACCAGGAATGCTCGGGCAGAGCACTCGGACAGAACGTTTCTAAAGAAGAGGCGCCACCATGTCTAGGAACAGTTCGGGCAGAGCATGTTGGAAGGAAAGTTCTTTTGTGAACGGACATTGGCGAGTCGTTAAGGTTCTGAGTGAGGCGTGGGTGCTGAGGGCTGGGTCTCCCCGGTGGAGAACAAGCTGCCCCCGACCCCAGCTAACCTGAATCCAGGGCTGTTGCGTCCCCCAGAGGTCAACCCCGAAGGTAGCCTGGATGCTGGGCCCCCCCCCACGAGGGGCGGTCTGGGACTGGACCGGACCCAACTGTACTCCCCGTAGACCCGTCACCACCCCACGCAGGGAGTTGCTGCCCGAGACGAACATTTCTGCCTGAAGAGACACTACGTGCTGGAACGAGGGATCGGTGATGTTCTCTGTCTCTCTGCGTTTGTGTTTCTCTGTGTGCGGCTCTATCTCCGTCTTTCTGCCCCTCTTTCTTACTTTTCAACTCTCTCACTATGTCTTCTGTCCAGTTTTTGCCTCCAAATAATGATTGAGCGTTATTTGGTGCTTGCTTAATAGATAAGTGAAGTTTGGTGATAACTGATAAGAGTGATGTGGTGCTTGACTCCGTAATATTTTTGCAGTTGCTGA
>VZTO01024719.1:138526-185490 GCA_013400615.1 Syrrhaptes paradoxus
GACAGAGCACTGGAACAGGCTGCCCAGAGAGGTTGTGGAGTCTCCTTCTCTGGAGACATTCATAGCCCGCCTGGATGCGTTCCTGTGTGATCTGATCTAGGTGTTCCTGCTCCGGCAGGGGGATTGGACTAGATGATCTTTCGAGGTCCCTTCCAATCCCTAACATTCTGTGATTCTGTGAATTTGCTCAGCTGTGTGTAAGTTATTCGGTATTGTTTATGGTTCCTTCCCAAATCTGACACTTAAATAGGGTGCATTGGGTTTATGACAGTTCTGGCCTAAACTCGTATTTTATTGTCACTTCGGAAACAACAGCCTTCTATTCAAGGCCTGCAGTTCTGTGCTCGATGTTATAAAAAAACCCACATACATGCCAACACTGCTTTAAAGATTGTTTTTAGCTTGAGTAGACACTAAGTAGATAATTGCTAGCTGCTGTGAAATGGAATATGTTGTTATTTAATGTGTGCAGATTGTAATAAAAAATAAATCCTGAGGAATAACGTAATTTTCAGGAACAAAATGCACCTTAATTTGAAACTGAGCCTTTAAAAATGTATATTACTACCCCCCTGTGTACTAGTAGTATTGTGATGGTATTCTTGCTCTGTTTTTTTGTTTCTTTCTCACATGTGGAAAAAAACAGGAGGCTGGTTTGCTTGTTGTTACAGAAAAGGTTTGGCTTTTTTTTTTCCCCCTTTATGTTTTTAAATCAGTTGAGCAACAAGGTGTGTTTTTCTCCTGAAGTTTTGTCCTCTAACTTTGTAAGGACTTCAGAAGGATTCTTCCTCTGATATCACATTCCCTGTTTTACACATGACCTTCCTGTCTCCCCTGCTAGGCAGCAGATATTGCACATTTTCTCTCTTACTCTGCACAAAGTTGGCAGCTGAATGGGAAAGGGCCACGGGTATTTTTCTGATTTTACTTATTCATATCACTTAATCACTGTTTGTCTGAAAAGTGTCCTCTCACTGTGCTATCTGTGTTTCAAAACTTAGCAAGATGCATTTTTTTAGATAGGGTGGGTCAGAGTGTGTTTTATTTACGTGGTGTCACTGTGAAGAGTTTGAGATGTTGGATAAAGAACAAGGTACATCTCCTCACCTTCCATCTGTTACACAGTTGATGTTCCACTCAAGATGTTGTCTTAAAGAAAAATTATGGTAGCTTCTGATATTGGTATTGGCTTGTACGTCTTGTCATTTTAAAGTTTGGTATCTCTTTACCCTTGTTTCTCAATCTCTGATGGCTTTTTGTAACTGCAGCGTGTGGCAGATATTTTCTTTATCTTGTCCCGATTTCTGTGTGTAGACTAAGTACTTGAGATTTTTGAGATCATGATGTACTGCAGAGGTTGTTTTTTTTCTAGACAATAGGAATGGGAAATACAAGGGATAAAGATATAGTGGGTTTATCAGGACTTGGGAGATTTTTCCCATTATTTATGAGCTGACTCCATGAGACAAACTCTTCTCTTCTAGGCTCTTTGCCTTGATTCCCACCTCACCTCCCAGCTTTACCCCTGGAAGCAATAGTGCGTGTGGCAGGTGCTGAGAGGTAAATAAGAACTGCACAGCGCAAAGCGGTTTATGTGTGAGATCATCATGTTTCTGGAAATCCATGATCGCCTCGGTTCTTGAGCACCTATGAGGTGTCTTCCCTTAGTATCAGGATCTTTTTTTCCAGAAGGTGGAGAGAGCATTTTTAAATTTCTAGGAAGGCAGCACCCACTTTGGAGTATCGGCTCAACTTCTGACAGACCTGACCAAGACCTTTAAAATGAACACTGATGGCAATGGCTCAGGCCATTTATGAGATGATGTGCAGAGGAGACTGCATTTAGGAGTTTTCTAAATCTGGCAAATACTTAATTTTGGTTTGAGCCTTACATCTTACAGTTTGCATGCCTGAAACACCACTAGCTTTTGGGGAGGGTATCATATTCCAAGATGTCAACAGATTGTGTTAAGTAGTGACTGAGGCAAAGTAGCAGTGCTATTGAGAGGAAGCTTTCATTTCATCTTGATGCTGAAAATTATCATCCCTTTTAGCTAAGAGTACCTGGTACAACCTGTTGAATAATTTCAAATACCATTTTCTCATCATCTTGCAGTATCCTAAGAGTGTTTTCCTGTCTAACTTTGGCAAATGCTGTGGCAAAAGAAAGCTGTCACTTCTGGTCATTGTTGTCTTCTGTGAAGCAGATAGATTCCTCATACAGGGGTTGGTACTGGGTGTCTGGTAAAATTGCAGTCGAAATCCTAGCAGCCCCAAAAGAAAGTACTTGTGGAAATGCTGGGCAGAAACAGCTATAAACCGTTGGCTTCAGTGGAGTTTTGAGCCAGGTGAGGAGCTGGGCTCTACATCTGTTTCCACCTTGAGAGGTACTCATACAAGTTTTTAAACTATACCCTTGACTGTGTGGTGCGGAATCTGAGAAGCTAGTTGCAAAAATCCTGAGGTTTCCGTAATCTGCTGCTGAGGAACAAAGTTGCCTTTGGCAGTAAGAAAACCTTACGTCTTATTCAGAACTAGCCCTGTGGCCATATGCAGGTCAGGGAGAGTTGAGAGTTGTGTTTCAGCTGTGGCTCTGGCTCTGTCTGTTGGTTTGCCGTGGTATCCTGGCACTGCTGTGCTGTTACTGCTTGTGGATGGGCTTCTGGAGCTGCCTGGTGAACACTGGCTGTGCTTGGGAAGGTGTCCTGTTGAGAGGGACGATGGTACCACGAAATGAGCAGTGCGTCCAGGCCAGGATGGTGGCAGGTGCTGGGGTATCCGCAGTGCAAATCATCTGTCAGTGGCTTATGTGTTCCTACTGGTTCTGGTTTTTCTAGGTAAAACAGGAGTATTGCCTGTGAGCAGGTAAAGCTTGCAAGCGCCTATTTGGATTGATTAATTTGTGGAGCTTCTAAATCGTTCTCTGTAATAATTACACTGTCTGAAAATGATTAAAATTCATCATCAGCTGCTTCTGAAGTCAAGCTTGTGCTGTTTTATGTGTTAGGAGGAATAATTTATTTTAAAAGCCCATTTAAAAGCTTTCTTGAAGAGATTACAGTCTTTATTTTTACGATTCTACTTTTCTAATATTTGTACTTTTACATATTTGGAGTATGATACTTTGTAAGGAGTGAAATCAGATATAAAGACTGTGTTGTGCTAGGTCTGCTGAATGCAGCTGCCTTGCTTAGGGAATTCCAGTTCACTGCATACCTTGAAGCATTGTGCAAATGTAAACTCCCTGAGAAGTAATTCAAATAGCTGCAACTCATTATTACACCTGAAATTTGGGCATACTGTGAATAACTTTGGTCAAGGCTTTAATCTTAAATTTTGTAAAGAAAGGCCTACTAGCAAATTAAGAACTGTTTTGTCATAAAAAAAGAATGGTAACAGTGATATCTGTCACCTACCTGAGAATGAACAAAAAAGAGTACTCATATTACAAGTCAATTTAATTTGCAAAGCTGCTTTTAGGATGACATAGTGGCCCTCCATGTGGACCTATGGACTGATGTTTTGCTGGCACTTCTTGTGTTCTGAAGCCAGACTTTTGGTTAGAGAACAGCAGCTATCTTGAGAAAAAAGGAAAACGTCCCCCACTTTCTCCTTAATTTCTTTCCAACTTCAAAACAAAAAAATAAAAAGAGAGTGGGGGTGGGATCTGCAGAGAACTTGCACTTACATCAGGGGGTCTGTTCAACTGTTCATTTTGTACTTCCTGCCAGATTTTCTATAGGTGCTATACTGAACAGTGCTATACCTTTCCACCCTGTCACCTGCATAGCTGGAATAAATAAGCCTCCTGACCGAAGGAAGATGCTGGAACAGGGGAAGGTGACCAACACAAATTCAGCATTGTAGTTCACCTCATCTCTGTGGCAGCATCTACTCATGATTACAGCTCTTATTCTTGAAGAACCAGAGGTCTACTTCCACTTCTGCTGTTGTTGCATTTTGTGTATGGCACAGGCGCTTACTTCTTATTTCCTGGGGAGTGGGTGAGGTACCACTTCAAAATCCAGTCCAGTTCTCCAAGTGAGATGTCTGGGGATGCAAGAGCTTACATATTGACCTGTTAAAATAATTTAACAGGCTGTTTTCTGAGAAATGTAGGTTCAAACTTAACTTAGAGCAAATTTAACTATTTCAGAGCCCATGTCTATTATTACTTTGAGAAGCTTCACGCTTCTGAGCTTTAATTAGAAAGACCCTATTGCAGGTTGTCACAAGAATGCCAAAGTAGCTGTAATGAGCGTTGCTGCCATCCATCATTGTTCTAACTTCTCTGAACAGCCAGCTGTAGTGGAGCACGAAATTATAGCTAACCAAGCAATGAGAAATGGCAAGATGATTCACAAGTACTATCCCCATGCTTGGAGATTAATTGAGTGAAAGATACTCTCTGTGCAGCTTCAGTTAATGAATATAACCAATCTGGGAAAACTCATAGCACACACACATATCTTGATTGCTTTCCAGGGATGAGGAAAATCTCAGACAGCTTTTGTTATGCCTCAGCTAGTTACCTACTGCTAGCTAGTTGTCTGTGTGCTCAGGGGTAATGTAGATTACACAGGCTTAAGGAATTTGGGCTTTTTATAATTACAGACAACATTACTTCAATAACCCAGTAAACCATCCGATTGCATCTGATTGTTATTCTGTCAAGTGATTTCTACATCAAATGGGTAAGTTTGTGTAAAATGATTTTTCTTACCCAACTGATTAAACTCAATAAAAACTGAAATACATGTTAAAATTCTCCTTTAGTAATGAAAATGAAATGTACTTGACATATTCAAGTTTCTTGAAAGACTTCTGCTGCTTTCTGATATTTTGTATTTAAATGTCTCATTAGAAGAGATGTTCTCTGAGTCTGGTTGCTAATCCTTTTTTATTACGATTTTATTTTTAATAAGGAAATACTGAATAGTGCAACAGAAGTGTTAGGTGTGCTTCAGCAAAGCAGCAAACAGGCTTAGTTGGCTTTAAACATGGATGAATGGTCAGGTAGGATTCTGTTTTATTCAGACAGCTTTGTATTACTAGGGGTGTTTTCAGTTAGTAAAAAACAAACAAACACTCTGTCCAGTGTTTTAAATCTCTCCTCTGAACTCCAAGGCAGGGAATATTGTCTCTGTAGGTTTTTTTACTTTAAATGAAAAAGAGTTTCAGTCTCCTATCAGACCTGAGGATTCCTAGTTGAAGAGTGCTCCTTGTTTGAATGTGCCTTCCATGACCTTTAGAGTCATAAACATAATAATTTTAATAACATATTGAATAGGTTTTTGGGGGAAATATTTATTCATTTTCAAAATACCAGGGTGTTCCAGACAATTGTAATTAGTTCAGAGAGCAATGAAGTAATAAAGATATTGGGAGGATGTAATCCAGCTTTCTTTGATCAGTTGGCTTATGAAGAGCTGTGAAGATACTGCTGCTGTGAAATTAGTCAATAGCAGTTGGCAGTTCCTGGAGGGAAAGGCAGGGGCCCAGCAGCTCAGCAGTAAGTGGTGTGGGGCAGGAAGAGGGGGCTGCTGTCATAATTTCGGGGGTTTTTTTTGTATCCAGGTATAGAATAAAGGAAGAAAAGTGCTTTAAGGTAGGGGCTATAGAATTGTATGTCAGGAGATACACTTGCATGTTTTAAATGTGGATGTGCTTCTTCGTGCCATTCCTTTTGCTTGAAAGGGATGGTCTGTGTCCTGATTTTGGCTTTGGTTTTCTCCAGGTTTGTGGATGTGGTGCGGTGAGAGGGCTCCACTGTGATCATGTAGGCTGTCCTTCTGTGAATGCAGCTGGCAGGACCACCCTGAGTTACTCATTTTTACATCTTTCAGTATCTTGGGGTTTTGTGGGGGGGTTTAGTAATCACCAAAAACATGCTTGATATTTAAAAAAAAACAACCCCCCAAAAAATTTAGTGATGTTTGTTGGCATGCAGAGGTGTGGACTATTTTAACCTTTTGAAGTTGAGGAATATGTTTGACGAACTTGAGTCTTTTTAGGGCTCTTCGTTTCCTGGAGCTAGACTTTTCTTCCCCTGCTTGTATGAAAGGCTGTCATTTTCCTCGGATGAGTGTGGTAGGCTTCTCTTAGTACTCATTGTAAAAGAGCTTTCTTCAAAGGATCATATGAAAAAACCATTAGCTAGGAGAAGAGTAAAAGAAGCTAAACACCCCCCCCCCTCCCCATCAGATACCTTTTTAATATGTTGGTTCCATGCCACGGATGAAGTTTACACTAATTAGAAGTCATCTGGAGGTACCGTAGCAGATTGAGTCTTCGGCTGGAAGTGCTTCTTGACAGGTGGTTTACCACAAAGCAACATTACAATTACCTAACATACTGTTTGATTTGTGTAAACCCTCATTACTACTCACATTATTTAATGAACTATGTGCATTTTTTCGCCTCCCTGCAGAATGTGATGCTCGGTTCCAAACCTGCAGTGTTTGTGCTCTGGGTTTAACCCTTCTCTTCCAAGGTAAAGAAATGTCACAATTAATGAGGTGAAAATTGAAATTTAAATGCCAAAAACATGTTACATTAAAAAGACGTGTGATACGTTGAAATTTTAACTGTATAATCTGGGGGTTCATTTTAGTGAACCATATAGATTGATGGCATTTTATTTAGCTCTATTTCATTGCAAACTTTTTCTGTGAACCGAAAAAAGTAACTGGTTACTTGAATGTCTAATAGGAAAATCTAGGTGATCACTTTGAGATTTTTTTCCTCTTTTTTTTTTTTTTTTTTTTTTAAGAAGTCTAGCACAGATTATATGGTTGCTATAACCATACACAATCAAAAAGAGAGAGATAAGGGTTCTGCTGGTCACAAAGGAGTTCCTCAGCTTATCAGAACTTCATGTATCTCTGCAGGTTTTGTATAAAATACCCTCAGGGTTATGGACTCTGTATTTGCAGCCCTCGTTGAAGTCTTGCTGTTTTAGCCCCACAGGAGGTATTTCATAAAGTGAATTTTTGTGGAGTTACACAGCTGCAGAATGGTCTGTGACCCATAGAAATATTCTCTTTCATGTAGTTCAGACTCTGATGTGATTACACTCTTCAGCAAACACATATATTGAAATTCTCCCTCTAAATGAACTTGGCTGTTTGCTGTTTATTATGGGAAAACCTCTTAGTGAAGCAAATGAAGTAAAAATCTGAATCCACAGGCATGGGGAGATGCGTATTTTGTGCTGTTTACTTACCTCCCAGAATTATGTTAATCAGTCACAATTTCTGTTAGTTCCTTTTGCAATTAATTTGAACCTTAAATATTTCAGAAAATGTTAAAATTATTGCAACAATTCCAGATTTATGCTCTCTCTCATGACTACAAACGATGCACCATACAAAATAACAGTATTTTTTTTAAAGGCAATTATTATCACTAGGTGGGGTTGACTAAATGTGTGTATGTTTACTTGTGTGGTGTTATTAAAAACTCCTGGGATAAAGGGTGTTTTAACAGAACACATTTGCTGCATCAGCTCCATGTGAAGAAATATGTTTTAACAGATGAAGTAAAAAGAGAAAAAAAACCCCACTACCTCACAAAACAACGTTAATCAACTTTATAGCTTTATGCTATATGTCATGAATGATAATTAGCAGGCGTTTAGGGCACATTTAAAATAAATACTGGTTTTGGACTACTTGGAAATCTTTGTCATAAGGGAAGAATGAAGTGTAAATGAGCAGGAGAGGCTGAGCATCAGTTGCACAGGGAAGAAAATAGGTCTGTGAAAATAAGAGGCAGCCTTGTGGGTTGGTGCCAAGGGCAGGAAATCACAGCAGCACCCAGATGGAACTCTGCTTCTCCCAAGCAAAAACCTGGTCCCTGAGTTACAGTGTTGACATGTTCCCACCGGGAAGCTGTGCAGGCAGGCACAGGAAAAAAAGGCAAAACCCTGGTGTTGTGGAAATAGTAGCTTAGTAAACATCATCATCTGTAACGCGTGTCGAGCACTGATGGTCCATGGAAAACAAATGGCTTCCCCTTATAATCCTCTCGACAAGTGTTCTTGTTCCAAGCATTTTGGTTGCCTCTAAGTAATTGTCCTGTCTTCAGTGAGAGGTTTTGGGGGCTCTGACCCAGGGACGATTTGAGAGACTTGGGAGACCTGATCAAGACCCTGTGCTTGAAGCAAACCACTGAAGCTGAGCTGCAGCTGGGAAAGCCCACTGCTGGGCAGGAGCTTCGAACTGGTCTCTTCAGGATAACAGAGCCTGTGAGGAGGGGGAATATTGTTCATCTCTGGTGATTTTTAACAAGTTCTGATAATCTTGTCACAGAGGACTGTGACAGACCTCTTCTTGCGATGGAAAGGGATGTGATGGTCACCCTGGACTGACTCTCCTTGGAGAGTGATTTTACTCCAGGCCTGTGCCCTTACAGCCCTTGCCCAGCTGGGGCTCAGGTACACATTTTCCTCACACATTTCACTGATGTTAGCAACATTGCCACTGAAATTTTTAAGGCCAGCAAGGAGCACTCAAGCTCTGAAATATGAACAGGCCCAGGCTGTCTCTGAGCTGTCAGAGGGACATGTATTTTGAGGTCCCGCATCTACAAAAAGTGTGCATCTGTTTAACGATATTGTCTGAGCCGCCCATGTGAGTCAGTGAAATTACTCATAGTGCACACAAGTACATTTATAGACCTCTGCCAGACTGGAGCCTGACAGAGCAGTAGGATGAGCAGCTTCTCAGATAATGCCTGTAATGTATATTGATAAAAAAGACTGTGGCATCTTAAATTATTTTCCACATCTAAGTCAATTCCATTCCTAAAGTGAAAAAAATATTTGAATACATTAAATTACCTTTTAAATGTGCAGTTCTTCCAATCAGAGATGCATATATCCATATTTCCCGTTAAACAATCGTAGTTTATTGTAAGGCAACAAATGTTGAAAAGTGTGTTGTTACAGAGTTTATGTTCTCAATAGGCCTTTCCTGTTCATGTTGCAGTGAAGACTGAAGGAATTAATAGAAAGCTGATCTCTTCCAGTATTTTTTTTTTCCTGACTGGTTGTATTGTGAGGGAAATTGCTCTTTGATTTTTGCCCTCTTTAGCAGCTGCTCTTATCACTGAAGAACTACTGCCTATGAGGTGCCAACACCAACACAAGATGAGGCTCAAGTGCAGCACTGCTGTTAATTAGGCTCAGTTAATTTGTGTCTCATGTGGAGCCTAATCCACTGCCTATTGAAGTCATTGCAGAAATTCTCTTTGACCTAGGCAGGCTCTGTAAAAACTCAAGTCTGGGTTTCATAACTAAAGCAATTTACAAAATCCACAGTAGACATGAAAACTGTGGAATTACGCAGCTGGCAAATCTGCTTGCATTTGCTTCCACAAAACAAATGGATAATTTTCAAGAATAGTGGGTTTTAAATGCTGGCAGTATTTACTGTCACTTGGAAATTTACAGTTTCAGCTGGTGAAAGTGTGTTTTATTTTAAAAATCATTCAAAGGTGAGGCTTTTTTATGCCAACAGGAATGGCCTATAACTTGTCTGATCAGGGAAAAAATGACACTGGAAAAATGAGAAGTTAGCATACTGTGTCAAATGGATTACATTGGGGATTTTTTTTGTGTGCTGTCTTCCTCATGCTGGATGTGGCTTTGCATTTGGAGGCAGGTGAGCAGCTGAGGGGGTGGGAAGGCACCTGTAGACTGGAAATATAGTGCAGAGGTGGAAGTTACCTGATCACACAACACACAGCAGCTGAGCTATTGCAGTTACCTGCAGAAAGATCAGCAGAGGCAGATCTGTGATCAGAACCTACCCTCCATGGTGGCTGAGCCTTCTGAAGGCAGATTCTTCCTGCTATTTCTACAGGTTGCTGCTGATCTATTACACAAAGCTTTGAAACAGAAGAAGATACTGAGAAATGCCCAACATGCATTGTCATATAGGCTTTCAGTAACACCTGATAAATATAGCAGGGAGTTAGTGTCAGCAAATATCCATGCAAAGCAGATTTGGTCTTTCCGAACCTGTAGTTTATCTATGCAAACTGGTGCCAACTCTTAAAGTGTCATCCTCCCTTTTTTAATGTAGCATTTGTGTGACTAGCTCATCAGAGAAGCTTCTTGGCTGCAAGAGTGAAGGGAAGCCTCTCAAACCAAAACAAGCTACTTTAGGTTTTTTTTGTCAGTAGTCACTGGAGAACCTATGCAATCAGATGGATAAGTGGTGACCGAGAAAATGCACTTTTTGGGCTATGTGACTGCACATGCACTACCAATCTTTTCACATTCATTTCTGTAGCTTCCTTTTTGAAGAATAATTATGTGTCACTGTGTTCCCTATGGTTGGGCTGTCTCCCATCTAAGACTCACATTTTTTTTTTGTTCTGAAAATAAATATAGTAATATGCTTATGTCTTTATTGTTAGGTCAGTAGTTGGATTGGTCTGTAGAGCTGTGAGAGGTGAGAAGTTCTGGTTGTCTTCGCACCCAGTGATTAACTAGGAATGCAATTTTGAATTAAGTACCAAACTCTCTGCACTTCTGAGTCTCTTTACCCTTTGAAAAAAATCCCAGACTTTTTCAGTGTGCATAATTTACCAAGAAATACTTGGTAAGGTTAAAGAAAACATTTGTGGTAACCGGTGGGTTCCATGTACTTCAGTGTGTTTCTGCAGTACCATTTTGGGGTTTGTGTCTTTGAGGCTTGGTAGGAAAACCATTTTGGTGAAAGCATAATTCTGTACCAAGTTTTATGATTTTATGTTATAAAATCATGTGGTGTGTTTTAGGAAAATCTTGATTTAGCTGCTCTACCAGTATAGAATGCCATTTCAGAAGAAATTCTTAAGAGGAAAAAACCCAGTGGTGTATTACCAAGTTCTTGTAAAAATAACTTTCATAGTGTTTTCATGCAGATGACAAAAGCATGAAGTTTGTTTTATTCAGTTTGTCTTCTTCATTCACCACGTGAGACACTGTGGAAGGAAGTTGGAGTTGGTATTTTGAGCTTTAGTTAAGAGATTGCCCTTATCAGAAACTCACACCTTTAGACCAGGAGTGACCAGAGTCTTAATGTAAAGGTGGTGCTGCTGCAGCAGTTGTGACAGACAGCATGACTGTCACTGGCCAGACTCTAGTATCAGGGAAATGTGTGACAGGCAAAGGTTTGTAGTAAAAACCACCTTGCTCCAGGCTGAGGGTCAAAAAAAAAAAAAAGGCACTATAAAAAAGATTATTGGGCTATTAAAATGTAGTCATCAAAGGCAAAATTAGTAATGAAAGCTTCTCCATTCTCCATGCAAGAAAATAATCTCAAGGCAGTTTCTGGGAAAACAGCTTACCAGCTGAGTACAGAAGAAAGAGAAGGAACCAACTCCTGTAGAAAGAGCAGTTTGCAGAGTGTGGGTCCCCGCCGATGGTGCGGCACGCAGCACACTTCTGCACAGGGCTTCATCAAGGAGCGTGGCAGCCCTGCCTGCATCCCTTCCAGCAGACAGATATCTAAATGATGGAGAATCAATGATTTAGTGACCCGTTAATATAACGAGAGCTGAGAAACCAGCTGTGTATCCAGCTCAGGAGAAATTGCCTTAGACTATTCAGTTGCCGCATGTAATAAAAATTTAGTACTTGTTCCATGCTAGATAGTATGAGAAGTCCTGCTTAATATTTGATATAGGACATTGTGCTGTTTGCATACAAATTAATAAAAAACTACAAATCATTGAGCATTGTCTTGGTATAAGAGGACATGAAGGAAAACTACCTCTGGACTGGGGTGTTTCTGTCTTTGTATCTCTGTGCTTTACTTCAAAACAGCTTTGGAGAACCCGCTTTCATAATCTGGCCCATATAAAAGGTGGTGTTCAATTCTCCAGCTCCTGGACAGGGATATTCTGCTGAATCAGCAAGCGATCTAGCAGGAGCATCTGGTGGTGCAATCCGAGTCTTTCTTTATAAGCTGTCAACATACCACAGCTAAAAAGTTCAGTCTGCCATACAAAGGCAGTGTGCGTTCAGGAGTAATGAAAAATACATCTTGAAGACCATATATTAATTACAGTCAAAAGAGGTGTCTTTGATTTCCACCCTCCCCAATCCTGCATTTTGCTGGTTTTGTGGGTAAATGATAGCATTAGTGCATCCACGTTTATTCCATTCCAGAGTGGAGTTACTGCAAGAGTTAATATGCTTGCTTGGCAACAAGCAGATTTGGTCTTTTTCCAGTGAAGGCATAAGATAACATTGTAGGATCCCAGCTATCAGTGCAATTTTCAGGTTCAGTAGCTGTGTCAGTACAAGCCAGATGTCAGGGACAACACACGCTTTACTGTAGTAGTAGTAAAGACAACTTAGTTAAGCTGTATTTAACTGTGAAACTTTCATGCCCTCAGAACTGTAACTGTTGCTTTGTAGATTTCTGTGAATCAATGGGAATCCCCTGAATAGATGGAGTGGAGGGATGGACTTTCTTGTTAAAAATCAATGGTAAAATTGTAACTTGCTTTAGGAACTCTCTGGAGCTGATCTGTGAGCATTAACAGATTTTTGGGACGTATGAGAAATTTCTAATGGCTTCAAGAGGTTATTTCAAAGAATTTATGCACCTGATGTCTCAAAAATAAACAGAAAGGGACTATATAGTACGTAGTGCTGATGCTGAACTAGATTTACTCTTGCAATCTGGATATGAGGGCAAGGTTTAGTCATTTTTAAGACATAAGTTGTCATTTGCTAAAAGCAAACGGCTCTGCCATCTTGGAGTGCAGAAAAAAAGGCATGAGCCTGGCCACCAGAGTGTCTTGTACAGGTACCCATGAGACTGATAAATGGATTTACTCTTGGTGAGATGAAAACAATGTTAAGAGTAACTGGGCATGTAATGGCTACTGGGCTAGAATATTTCTGTATGACTTGTTGAAAAAAAACAGATATTCTGTTTCAGTGTGGTAGTGCTGAACTAAAATGCTGTTTTGTTCTTCCCCCCCGACTGACAATATTAAAGAAGCAAGCTTGATATGAACAACTTCTGTTGAAATTAAGCTCCCAAATGAGGTACGTTTTGAGAAGCAAAATTCTATACAATATTTCACGTGATAGGCAAACATTCTTATTTCTTGCTCAAGTGCTCAATAGAAAACCTGCTGCTGTTCTTGGGTTTGGAAGGGTTTTTCATCTTTTGCCACTGCTAAGTACACCCCTAAGGAAGTGGCGACCTGGTGTCGTGAGGCTGCTGTCACTGCTTTTCTAGTGGCTTTGGTGCAAACTGGGTTGGTTTTACCTAGTAGCAGGAGTTGGTGTTGGGTAACTGCAGTCGTCCAGGTTAGCCAGGACTTTCTTCCAGCTGGTGGGACTGGAGGAGAGGCTCCCACAGCAGGGTTGTGGGTTTTTATTTGTCTGGTTAGTGTTTTGGGTTTGTTTTTTGTTTTTTTTGTTTTTTTTTTTCCATTTGTTTTGCATTTTGTTTAAAAAATTCTGGAGGTTCTCCTTCACCAGAAGACAGATTCTCTTTCAAGACTGGTGTTGTCTGAGAATTATGACTTGAAGCTGAATCTGTGCTGGCATGATGCAGTTGCATTCACTGAAACGCTGTTTGATATGTGAGCTCATGCTCCTTCCCAAGGACATGTTTTTAAATTATTTAATATTTGAAGAAAAAACAAGTTCAGAGTTATGAAAATGAATATCTGTGTTTCATTAATATCATGGTGGGGTGTCTAAGATACTGTAGCACCACCTCCTAAACTTTTAATTTTGCTTTCTTTTTAATTAAGAAAATATAGCGAGATGGATCTGTTTGTTTTTCCCTGGGGTAGTTCTTATGACACATGAAACAAGGGTAGTTAATATTCCATTATTTATGTAAGTGATCTTTGACAGGAATTAATATTGGTCAACAAATAGAGAGTTCAGTTTCTTCATCCCTTGCACAGATCTGAGTGAACAGAATTTTGCCTTGTTGACTCATTCTAAAATTGTTTGAGATTAAATTCAGCCTTTAATCTTACTATAGGGAAATATTACTGTTAATATCAAAAGCCTATTAAAAGGGGATTTTACATCTTTGGAATTTATTATGAAATCTCAATGATGTGAAACACCTTTTTAATAGGTTTTGGACTTTACAGTCTTGCTGTCAGGAGAGAATATTCATAATGTGGTTTAAAGACTGGGAAATAAACTTGTCTTTGGTTTCATGACAATTGTTTTAAATTAGTTTTCTACCAGCTGTTTGAGGAGGTTTTTTGTGTTCTTTCTTCCCCTTTTTTATGAACAGATTTTTATGTAAAAAAATTTTTATAAGTGCTTGGGACCTTGGAGATCACCTCATTCATTGGAGAGTTCTGCTGTTTCCATAAGAATTATTTATTGTCCCTCTGCCAGTCCCATGAGTATTCAATGGCATTTAGTACCCTGTTTTGCTTATTGTGTCTTCCTAATAAATTCTGTAATACCAGTAATGTACTTAGAAATACACTAAATGTACTACTTACAGCAACTGCAACTACGATTCATACAGTTTCAGTAATTAGCCGTGCTAATTACAGTTGGGATGTAGGATGGGAGATTGTGTGCTACATTAAAACTAGAGAAATTAAAACAGAACCATTTTATGGAACTATTATGTTCTTTTGGGGACTGCAGATCTTAGTGAAGCATTAGCTAATTAAAAACACCAGGATAGTTCCTGAATAAACCATTAAAGCTAAAGGTTACTTTCACACTTGAGTGGTATATGTCAAAGCATTTTTTTCCTTATTTGTAGCCCTTGTGGAATATAGATTTAAAAATACTGTGCACAAAACCTCTTCAATATTATAATGGCACAAATCTATGCTGGTTAAGCAATCTTGAAAAGACTTCTTTTGTGTTGTCAATTTTCAGTTTCTGTTCCTGCAAGCTGGAGATACATTTCAGGCATTGGTGCTGCACTTCTGTCTCCTTCCTCCTTGCTTCACTGCTCTCCAGCCCAGCTGAAGGACCGGATCCCCAGGGCTGCCATCCTTAAATGTGGTCTTGAGAAACTGCTCGGAGATATTTCCTAGGGTTGTGCTGCTCTGCAGTTCTTTCTCCTTAGCCTTCCTGAATCCTGGATACAGAGTCACTTAAACTCTATTACTGGATTAATCCATTCCTCAGCAACAGGAGGCAAGCAAAGAAATTCAGGTCTTCGCAGAGGATTTTTAAGGCTACAATGATGGGTGAATGAGAGGATGGGTGATGTGCAAGCCATAGTGTTTAACAGCTAGTTGCAGAACAGTATTCTTTTGCCTTTACAAGATAATGCATCAATGCTGGGACTGTGTTTCTAATATCTGTGGTTAAAAAGCATCAGATTTAGGAAATGAAGTGTACATGCAACAAAAATTCACTCCCTCCACCACTAGCATCATGGGGGGGTTTAAAAAGCAAATCAAAACAGAAAAGCTGCTTCCTGTTCATGGCCTGACTGATAATATGCCTTTCTCTATGTAATCCATAGGCAGTAATCAAGTCCCACCTTGAAAGATCTGAGTTTGCTTTCAAGCAGTTCAAGCAGTACAAGTGATCGTCTGTTCAAGGGTTTAGGGAAATCTTATTGAAATGTGATTCAGGCGTATTTTAGACTCTGTAAAATGAGCATCACTCAAATGCTGATTTATCTGAAGAAGTTCCATAACTTTATTGTTCACACTGTGGAAAAATCTGTTCCTACAATCTGGATACTGAAATACTCCTGCCTGTTTTCAATACTAGTTCTTCTGTTCTTGCTTTAAATTTTACTGGTGAATAAATTTCCAAAAGAGCACAATGTGGGTGAGTAGGAGGGGCAGAGTGAAGGCTGTGAAGGTAGGGGAGCAAGTTACTTGCCAAACTGTCTTTCATGTCTTTAAGATTTCTCCACCTTTTTTAAAAGGACAAGTAAATCTTTAAGAAAAGTAGAAGGGACCTTGCGTTTGGAAGGGAAACGTAACAAAAGTATTACGAAGAGGTGTGCTGCAGCAAAACGGATCAGAGCAGGAGTATCTATCTGCAGATTCATGCTATAGAATAGGAGACTGTGTTACCAAAAGACTTTTCAGAAGCTTCCTCTTGCATCATTCCAGTGAATATTCTCTTTAGAAAATATATGCTGCTGATTATTTACATTTAAAAATCAGAGTAATTGACAGTAGTAAAGATGCTCTTTTCACTTTACCAAGGTGTTTTGTTTGATTAGCCTTAATACTTTTTAATGTCCTTTCCAGCAATGTTAATGTTGTTGGAGGTCATATTGCTGATTTCTTTGATCTAAGGACAAGTCACCTCACATGCAGAAGCGTAGTTCACCACTAATCAGCTTTCCAGTTTTTCAAGGTTTTGACACGTCGGAGAAAACTAAACCTTCCAGGAAATATTTTCTGTTACAACTGGAAAACTGGCAAGAGATCAAACTATTCTTTTAGTGTTTTACGGGGGAGTTGGAAAGTTTATAATAGAGATAGCAGAAGCATCTTTAGCCATCTCACAAGATCCTTGCCTGCCCAGCAACTGACAAGAGCAGGGCACAATTTTCTGTCCTTCCAAAAATGAATGCTTTTGCTAGTCTTAGCTGCTACTGATAACTTGAAGAATTCAGAAAGCTGACAACTTATCCCCAGAGAAAGAACATTCGTATTATGAGGTAACATACGAAGAGCATGAATTTTGGACATCTTAATTCTGATGTATGTAATTAGGTGTTATATATTTTTCAAATACTGTTTATAGAAGGAACACTACAAGGAAGAGTATTAATGATTGATCAGATTAATATGCCAACTCTGTTAAAATAATGGGTGAAATTTCTATGGAAAGTATACTGAAGGGTTTGAACAGAGTGCTTTGGTGGAAGCCTTTGGAAAACTTTGTTTTATTCTGAGGAAATTGCTGAAGGAGCATATACATGGTACTCATTAGGGTGTTTTGATTGTTCCAACCAAACCTTGTACATGAAAACCAAATGTCTCAGCTTCTGATGCTGCCTGGCAGGTAAGGAATGGCAGTCCTGTGATGAGAATATTTCATTATCTTGGGGCAGAAGATGAGGAAGTTTTTCGCTGGTGCAGTGGCTCTGAGTTGGAGCGAAACATCTTGAGAGAGGGGATTTGCAGTGACTTGTCCATGTGGAGGTCACCATGTGTGTATTATGACCTTCCTGTCCATAGTGTCTTCTGCTGCAAGTCAACCAACATCTTGCAAGAGAGAGAGAGGTGGACCTGGAGGTGAACAAGAATGTTTAAAAAAAAAGGATATCAGAAAATAAATGTAATAAATATATAATAGAGCTGATGGAATATGAATCATTGTTATTTCTGAGCTGCAAGCTGCTTGCTGTATTTTTCTTTCCATTTTATTTTTGTTGTTTGTTTGAGGAGATAAGTAAGCAAGGACTTTGAGGAGGAGAAGCAATTTCTTGTTTGAAAAAGAAGTAATGTAAAAATAGGTATCTGAAGTGCAATCTGCCTCTCACTCTATTTGAAGAGCAATTTTGTAGTGGGTTTCCATGAGGAGCTGTAGATATGTATTTCCCTGTTACTGTCATTCACATGTCAGGCAAATGAATGTTAAGAAATATAATACGATTAAATAATCAAGAAACTTAAATTTGAGGTTTGAGCCACAACATTTCAATTGGCCTGTAACCCTTTGAGGAAAACTCATGATCTTGTTTCAAGTCAGTCTGTCTCAGTAAAGAAACATGCTAAAATTATTAAAAAAAAAAAAAGGGCATTGCATTTTGGTGACAGACTAAGCATTATGAAGCAGAAACTTCCTTACTGTCGTCTGAGACCTGCCACGTGGTATTTTTTGAGAGAAATTACTTAGCTGAACTGAATTGACTCTGCCCCATGCCTTCTGCTGCCTGGCCATCAGAGGCCCGGGATGGAGATGGGACAGCAAATGCATGGTGCTGGAAGGTGTCAAGAGTGTTCTAGTTCTGTATTACACAAAAGGATAAGGCAGTGCTTCTATTAAAATTTTAACAAAACCAAACCCCAACAAATAAAAAAATCTACCCACAACACAGAAAGGGGTTTGTCAGAAGTGTGTGAGTAAATATCTAGTGCTTGTCTGCCATTTAGGAAAGGAATCGAGGCCAGTTGGTAGGAAAGCACATGTAACAAGTAAGTTTAAAAAAGCAAGCAATCAAGCAAAAAAAGCCCCACTAAAAAAACTTTCGGGGTTTTCTTACTCCCTCCTGCCTTCTACTTGTTTTTTATGCAGCTGTCAGATTTTATGGCAGTTTTAATCCAAATCTATCATCCAGGTACAGAAGAGGAGTAGAAATCTGGCATGGGTGCAGAATAACTAGTAAGCCAGATGGTAGGAAACATAAAGCTACAGTATGCAAGCAAAGAGAGAGTGTAAAAGAGATAATATTTGAAGTCCGCAAACAAATTGGCAAAGGAAGAAGAGAAGGTTATGTTGCTTAAGAAAACCTCCCATTTTGTCTGTCTTTCTGAAGATGAGCATCAAAAGGCATCACTAAATCTGAATTTCCAAAGGTGAATAACAAGATTTGAAACAGAAACGAGATCATGACAGAGAAGGGGATCTAAAAATAAAAATGACCTCAAACTCTTGAAATATCTGGTCAAATTTTATAATATTTTGGAGGAGGAGGTGGGTCTAAAGACAGATAAGGGGTCTATATTAAGTGGATGAGAGGGGAGTCCACTAAGGATGTTTCAAGGAACAGTAAACTTTCTATCTTGACATCTGAGTTGGGAAGGCTCCAGCACTAAGAGGCTCAGGAAGAGGATTATCTTCAAAGCTGTGATTATCTGAACATCCAGTAATGCATTCAGAACTGGTCATTTCTAGTGGAGCCAAACCTTTTTAAAATAAACACCGGGGAAGTGCCAGATGGTAAATCCTTTACATATTTTACCTGTTTCTTGCAAAGTTATCACAGGATTGTATAACAGCCACATGGCTAGTAATTATGGGAAGGAACTTGTTGATTAGATAAATTCATTAGGATGAAAGACAGATTTTTCAAGTGAAAGCAGAACATAAGGAAAGAAATAAGCAGGTAGCCAAATCCAGTTCCAGAAGTAGTTGTCTTCTGTATGACAGCAGCTCGCATTTGGGAAGCAAGCTTCTTGCTCCCAAGACATCAGGACACTCAGCATTGGACCGAGGATAAAAGGAGGAGGAAATGGACAGGAGACTGAATTGCAAATGTCAGGGAACCAAGAGGTGGAAACAAGGGAGGGAAATGAGCAATCATTTCACTGCTTACCTGCTGGGAAACGTTCAAGAGAGGTATCTGGGGCTCTGGGGACTTTGCCAAAAATAAGAACCTTAGAATAATACTGAACTGGGGAGCAGGGTGAGGGGGGGAAAGAAACAAAATGCTTTTTATTAGCAAGGTAGTTGCAAACTGTGGTTGACTGTCGTTTTTTGAGCACTGTGCAATTGTCTGTTAATTTGGGTATGAACTGTAATTTGCACAGTATTCAGTTTATCTCACTTTGTTATAGAAAAATAACTTAGATGTCTGGGTGGTAGGGGTAATTGGAAGGAAATCATCCCTTCACAGACACTCTGGAGTTAATTACTTCTAAAAAGTAATACTTTTCTTGCCATGTTGGTGGCATTATCTTTATGAATAGGCATTTCAAGGTGCTCAATTCCATTCTCAGCTCAAACATGTTGACAAAGGAAATACATAGTTTAGGAAAATTAGGTAGAAATAGGCCTTTGGATTGTCTGATTGGTAGGTTTTATTTATCAGACTGAAGAGGATGAGTTGGAGAAAGCTGAGAAAGGCAGGAAAGAATCAGCATGAAGGCAGGTTTTGATTTTATTAACACAAATAAAGGCACTGCAGCAGGTGACCTTGCTCTTTTTGTTTTGTTCCTGATTTTTCTAATGTATTTTTGGAGGATAAGAGAAGGAGGAGGATGCAGAAAGCGTTCTCTGGGGTTTTGTTCTGGTAATGAAAGTGTCTATGCTGAGGGACACAAGAGACACATTCTATTAGGAGATACAGAATCCTAGTGTAATCTCACCAGTGAAAGCCTAGGGATTTCTTCAGACGTGGGCATTTGTCATGAGAGGAAAGACGTGGAAATGTTATCCTGAGAAGGAGCCAGAAAGCAAGGGAGAATGGTGCTGCTTTAAAAGCAAAACCAAACCACCAGGTGGAATTTGTTCTTCAGATTTTGCAGCCAGGCAGAATATCATGGATCTGTCAGTACAGAGGTCAAAAGAAAAGCAATCCACTCTACTGATACGAAAAAATAAGGCCTAATAAAACCTTTAATTGACATTTGAAAAATTAGAAAGAAATGTGTCAGGGATCGGTTAAAATTGGACTGTTTCTGTAGAGTTAAATGGATGCTGACATTTAGGCTAGACTGATCATTGAGTGCAGAATATAAAACTGGTAGACCACAAAATGCCCACTTTAATTTACTCATCAGAATTGTGATCTGACAGATTAAAATGGAGGGATAACAAGATTGCTCTTTTTTCCAAGGCAACATCTCCACTTCTTGTAGAAAGTTTTAAACTAACTTTATTTGTCAAATGTAATTTCTGGTATAAAAATGTGGGTGTCAATAATAAATCATGAAGTAGGTGCATGATTTATTATTACAAATGACTGAGATTTAAACAGAATTTAAAAATAATTGAAGTATTAGGTAATCTGTAAACATGAAATTAAACTTCTTTGGGAGTGATCAGAACCCATGGGGTTAAAGTCCGATGGAGCTTAAGAAGTGTTTTCACTTTACCATGGAAGTGTCATCTGTTTTAAGGTCTGCTTCTGAGGTACTGCAATCTTAAACTAAGTGTTTAGTTTAGGGTTTACAACAGTGTATCAGTAGAATGAGAAAAGTTGTGCGTGTACATGAATTGGTTTGCTGAAGTCCCACAAATTATAATTTTTGGGAGGCAGTAGACCGTAAAATTGGAAAATTGATACTGCAACTTAATTCAAAGAATGTAAAGTTCTGTGAGGAAATTCAATATTTCTATGGGGTTTGTGCTCAAAAAGAGAATTAATGGCCTATACTTGCTTTGTTGGGAGAGAGGAACAACTTCTGCAAAGCATCTTGATGCAAATTGCTGAAAGAAGCTGTGGTTGTCCTTGCAGTGCTCACAGCCTTACTGCGTGAATAACCAGGTTCAGCTTTTAGGCAAATGAGCAGAAAATCCCTCTTAACAGAGTGAACAAGAAGCAGGTGTGTCTATATTTACATTACCTTAAAAAAGAAAAGGAAATGAGAATTAAACAACTGAACTTCAGGCATCCAGATAAGAACAAATAATGATAAATCTGATTTTTAAAGAGTGATGCAACCTGAAACAAAGGCTGCAGCTGCCCCGGCGAGCTGCGAGCTCTGGAGCACGTCTCTGCCGCAGTGTAGTCATCTGTGTCCCTGGCTGTACTTGGGTCACTCTGCTGACACCCATTTGTTTAGGTAAAGAGGTCAAGAGTATTAACACATCTCAATAAATTTAATCTACCGTACAAAGGGACCTAGAGCATCAGTATACTCCTCTCTTAGCAACCAGAATGGGTTATGAAGAAGTGTCTCACGAGTTCTTCACAGTTTAGTCGGTCGGCAGGAGTGCTGCCGTGGAAGGGAAGCAGGGCAGCACCTGGGCTGGGCTGGCCAGGGACTGTCACAGACCCAGCATTGGGGCTCGCTCCCCTTTTGGTTAAGAAATTGGTAGGACTGTTAGTAGGAGTCAGACATCCCAGGAAATTATTTAGTGTGAACTGTAAGTTGAACCATATTGCGTTTCAGACCATCAATGACATTTCTTGTTGGCAAATTATTTCAGTTCGGCTCAAAGGTAGTGCAACAGATCAAAACTTGATGTCAAAATCTATAGCTGGTGGGTTGGGTTGGTGGGTCATCTATAGCACACTTTGTGGCAAGTCAGAAAGTTTCTGGCATCCTAGGAATAGGTCTTACATTGTTTGACAGATTCTCTTAATAACTTTGTCTTGATGATTTAGCTTAATAAGGAAGTTACGAGTAATTTAAATATGACTGCTGAAGATTGGGATTTTTTTCCCCTGATGCTCTTTTTCTAAGATTCATTAAATTTTGAATTCCCCTCTGCCTGATGTCGTGGCTTCCAAAGGAGAGGGGAAGTTATGTCAGTGCACCCCTGAGCTGGAAAATTAGGACAGTTTCTCTCAATAAGAAAAATGATGTAGATGTGAGACCCTCTAGAGTACAATTCAGTCCAGGTATTCCAGGGTGAGTGCTCTAACTATGAGATGAACAGCAGAAAACACCTACAGCATTTTTGAAAGAAAGATGTTCTACATCGAGATCTAACTCCAGTGCAGAGCTGGATTTCTGCTGCTCTGTGGTGTGACTTCAGGTAGGTGTGCCTGCAAAGCTCTTGGAGGGCGTGCCGAGCTTTGCTTGTCTTTTTGACGGAAACATGGCTCATCCCAGCATAACAGTTACCTTTTAAAGAAAATCTGTGGAATTTCATTGACTAGGACTGTATATTCTGTAATTGTTGGGTTTGTTAGTCAAGCTTGTAATAGATGCATTAAAAAAAAAAAGGTAAAAAAAAAAGTCCCCAAGTTGAATCATGTTTTGTTAGACTAATGCTTTATTAGTGACACATTATAGAAAATTCATTTGTTTAAAATACAGCTATTAAGTTTGACTCTATTCCATAAAAAATAGATTAATAGCTCTGCCTTAAAGCAGCTTGAAAAAATGTATTAATCTTGTCACTTCCTCCTCCCCCTCGCATTGCAATGCTTTAATGTGTCTGCTATGAATATTTTCATAATTATTAAAAAAAAAATTGATATGATACAGCAGTCAGCTGCCACAGCAGTGGCAACACTATTTCTGTATTTTCAAACTTCCTTTTCATTTCTTAGATATGTGCCTGGTTTTACTCTCTCTCCCGTTTAAGTCTCTAAGGGTCATTGTAAAATAGTTGCGCTTATTGTAACACGCAGGGAGGTAACTTTGGCATATGAAAAATGTGTTTCAATTCTCACAGTAAAACAGTGGAGGCTTCTAGTGCCTAATCCTGGAGAGTGGGTACAGCACAACCTGCTTTTCTGTTCAGATTGGTGTCCAGTGGCTATATTTAGCACTGTTGCATGTGATGATTCTTGGGAGTATTGACCTGAAAAAAAGGGAAAAAGACAATATTTTAATGTGAACTCCCCTGTGGTTAAATAGGCAGGGTCTGGTAATACCTGTTGTCCTTAATGCAGTTCTGAAAGTTCACAGCATTTTCTGGCACGTTAAATGAAAAGAATCCAGCAAAGATACACAAAGTAGATACATTTTAATTCTACAAGTTTTTCTGACTGAAAAGTAAAATATACCAAATGACGGCTGGACGGAAAATATCAGTAAATCATGCAGGGCTGTACATTAGGTTTGTAAAGCTCTGCTTTATATTTGGACATTTGCATTAGCTTTTCCTTCACATAATTGTCAGGCTGTACCCATCTGGAACTAATTTGAAAATCAGAGGTTAATGGTCACAAAAGATGACTTGTACCAATTAACTGGAGTATTTATGAGTTCAGTTTCTGAGTTTCTATTATAAATAATGTTTTCACTTATCTGGCACTGCCAATAATAATGTTTTAACTATTAAATTATTAACAGTTTATATAACAACTATAGATACAATCAAAATTTTTGACGATTGCTGTTGTCAAATATGCTTATTCTCAAAACCACATTATTTTAAACTTGTAGGAAAAAATACAGGTTATTTCAGGAAAATCAAAGTCATTGTAATCTCTGCGTATGGGCATTTATTCTCCTTTGAAGTTACTTCAGTGGAACTCCCCAACTTTGCTAGACTATCTGACCATTTGTATGTTTGTAGCAAATACTAACAAAACTGAAGTCATTCTTCCATTTGCACTTTTTTCAGGTTTTGTTTTCAAGCTCTAGGCTGGCAAATTAATTGGATGTACTGATTGATTTAAAAGTCAATGTCATGGTGACAACTGGCAATTTGTAAAACTTTCCCAAGTGCCCTATTGCTGGAGAGTTTTGAGGGTTTCCATCTGCTGACATGACAAAGAAATGCATTGAGAAGACTAGCAGAGGACATAATCTCCTGCCTGGAACACTTGCTTTGCTTTTCTGCTGCAGTGAATAGAACTGTGTGTGTGTGAACACTTGCAGTCTTACCCATGCAGGCTGAGTAGCAAAGGAGTTGGAAATGCACTCCCTAGTGTTACACACTGCTGCTTAATGTAACCAGATTTCTGTGCTTTACAGAGGAGCTTGCTTCATCACTGAGCCTCTGAAACCTGCACTGAGTAGCCTCTTAGGATGCTGTTCTGTGGGAGACACGGCACTTGATTTTACTTTCTCACATTTGTTAGCTGCTGACATGTAGAAAACAAGATATGTCAACCATGGCTCTAGCAGATTTCTGTGGTTAATAGAAAACCTAGATTTCACAATGTTTACTGAAGCACTGAATTAAAGAAATCTAAATAAATGGATTATTATGACAGGGTGGGGGGAACTCCTAAGCCTAGGAAAAATACTTCAAGTGGGTGTTGATACTCTCACTCCACATTGTTGACTGAGTGATGCCTGATTATTTTTTTTTGTTTTTCTTGTTTCTACTGTGAACATAACATTAATTATGTTTAAGGAGGAAAATATACTATATGTGTGTTGTTTTTCATTTTCTTAAAGTATAAACAAGATGTATTGAACTGGAAGATAGTATATCTTCATCTTTAAACCAAACCTTTGAGATTTGGCGATGTTGTTAAATGACTTGGGAAACGCAAGAGGCACATTTTGTTTCAGAGAGGTCAAGCAATGTTGACTGCCAAGATGCATTAGCATAATGATCATTTAGGTTGGAAAAGACCCTTAAGATCGCGTCCAACCGTAAACCTAATACTGCCAAGTCCACCACTAAACCATGTCCCTATGTGCCACGTCTACCCATCAAATCTATAGGATGTGTGCAACACGCTTGAATTTAAAATGCTTGCCATTAAACCCAGTTACTTCTTAGAAGATATTCTGGAGGACTGACTCCTCAGTATGGTTGTTTAAGGATGTGAGGCTGCTCATTTTTCTTCAGTGTACTGTGTGCCAGTTTGATATGGACAGAAGGAGCATGAAGCTTGTAAGACACCTTATGGTCCTGCAACACGCCTATATTGGCTGTGTTTGGGCTACTGTATTGGGCTAGTGATCTGTCTGCAGGACTTGTGTCTCTAGGTACAGAAATGCGTGATACACTTATAACAGAACTAATACACTTGGCCACAGATTGAGGTTTGGTTGGAAATCCGTCAAGCATATACACGATTTTTACATGCACAAAGTAAAAACCTTGAACTGGGGCCCAAATAAGAAAATGTCCCTTTATCGGTGGAGTTTAAACAAGTCAGCAAGTTTAAAAGTAGAATGAAAATTGTTGGGTAGATTGGAAGGAGCTCTAAGTGTGGCTATTTATAATGCAAATATTTATATAACTTCTAATATAGAATTGCAAGAGTTTTGCGTTTATAACCAAATTAGGAGTATCTCAGGTTTGTTTGTTTTTTAAATATCAGTCTTTATAAAGGATTTTTGGGCATGATTTTGATGTTATGATGACTTATCAACATTGACCTTAGTGAGTGGTTGAAGTCCATGTACTTGAAATAGACAAAGCAACTAGCAGAACAAGTCTGCCCTGTAACAAGGGTAAGCTTAAAATATTGTAAGACAGAAGTGCCATTGCTATGATGGATTTTTACTATCGTTCTTGTGCAAATAGCTGTGTAAAGCACAATGCTGGGTCACCTTTGAAGAATTTCCATTGACTTTCATAGCAGACATAATTATGTATGAAGGATTCCAAATCTCTGCTTAATTTCTAAATATTCAAAATATCTTATGCTGTTTCTTGTTTCCTTGCTTTTCCAGGCTCATACCAACTTAATAGTAGTCTGTGGTGGGAATTACTTGGTCTGATTCTTTGGTTTGGTCTTGATCCTGTAAAGATGTTTACATCTTGATGTTAACAACTGCATGCATTTGAGATAACTGAGTGCACATTCTATTTGCTGACAAAAATTTAGTACAGCAGTATCATGTTTTTGTACAGGTAAAGCATAATAGACTGTGACTTGAAGGTATTGTGACAATGCAAGTAGAAAATTATAATTTACAGGAAGGAAACTGAAGTATTTTTGAGTGTTCAAAGCGCATCATTTGTCCATCAGTGTCTCCTGTCTGCGTCTATGTCACACTGGTGACAAAACCAAGGAACACTTTTAATGATTCTTTTGCTGCAGTAATCTTGAATCATGGCATATGACACCATTGGCTGTTACTTCTACTTAAATTGTGACATACACTGCTATCAGTAAGAAAACAAAAACTGATAAGAATTTCTTGATTTGCAATGTGCTTTCATGTCTCCTTAGGGAAGAGAATCTTGTTATAATTACTGAAATACATAGCTTTAAAGATGCATGATTGGTTCATGATCCTTCATTTCACCCGTGCACGCTTTCCCCTTACCGTTTGCTATCAGTGCCCAGCGGTAGTGTTTGTAGCTTGCTTAGGAAAAGCGGTATAACGCAGACAAGGTCTTTTGCTGTACCTCTGTCCAATGTCTCATACTTCCCCACTTTCAACCCAAATGCAGTAGAAACAGTTTTTGGGAGCAAGTGTTGAGCTTAATTAGGAGTATAAATAAGTTTTTATTTAACTTCAGTTCTCACTTACTAATCAAATACAGGATTTTGGGAGGAACCAGCATCTACTGGTAGGGATCTACCATCCCTACATATGTCCACCTCATCAAGAGAAGATCAACTATGCATCCTGGGAAGCACTGCAATGCTGTAAATTATTATATATACAGTGAGTTCAATGTTAACATAGTGATTAACAACCAGCTGATGTTCTGCCCTTCAGTTTTGCTGTACAGACTATTAGGAAAGTACAGAGTGGACTGGATTACTAAATTATTGAATTAGAAATATAATGCAGATTCTCATACCATTTGCTTTATATTACAAACAAAACCACTGGGCAGTAAATTTTGAAAATGTAGAAGAAATAGTCCGGATGAGTACCAGAGAGGAGATATATTAAGCTATAGTTCTTTTTCCATGTTTCTTGGTGTATAATGTAATTCAGTCAATACCTAATGGTGTTTTTAATATAATCCAGAATGTGTCTTGGTTTTTGACCTCAGCTCATATTTCCGAAGCTGATGTCATGAGCACAAAATAAATTGTGCAGCGGTCTGGCATTAACAACCTCATCTTGTGAGTTAAATAAACCAAGAACGTTTTATTGGTTATTCAGTTTAGACCTTTTCCATTTGAGTTCCAATAAGCTACAAATATGTGCCTTTGCCTGCTCAACTGTATATTGTTTTATGGTGGCTCTTATATAATCCTTTCATCTGTATTTTTACTTAACATAATTGAATAGAGCTAAGGCAAGTTTAAAAAAAGAAGATAAAAAGGGAGAGAATTCTCCTTTCTGTAGTATTTCAGGTAGCTTGCCCCTCACCCAGATCTCCTACTGACTTTGTTAAAGATTGTGTTGTGTAGAGCTGCTGCCTATTTTCAGGATGACCTTAATATTTCAAACTCCTAGGTACCTGAAGTTCCTGTCCAAAACAGAGCAGTGCCTTCTTCCTGATTTCATTTTCTTTTACAGTCATTTTAGCCAAGTAAACTCAGTTTTCTGCTAAATTTGTATAGCTGGAAAGGCAGGTTTTCCTGCTGAATAGGTAAATCCCATTTACTCAGGCTTTCATACACAACTTTCTTAGCTGCTACTTGAATTATTTAGGCGGAATGGAGAAGTTGTACTCTGAACACTGAAACCATGGCTAAATTCTCTACTTTCCCAAAACCGAGTGAAAGTTCATCAGTGATGGGGTCACTGCCAGGACTCCAAAGATCACTGCAGTTTAGAACAAAGGTACTTGGGGATAAGTGTTTAAATCACTGAAGTATTTAAACTCCTGACCCTGAATTACACCTCAATCTAGGTGTGTTTCTTCCCATGTCTTACTGTAAGCTTCAGATGAACGAGGACATAAATGTTTTGAGACAGCTGCTTGTCCTTCTGATGTGATCTCTTTACATTAAGTTCATTCTCCCTGAGCATGTTTAAACAGCTGAAACTCACAATTTTATAAACACCGTCCTCCCCCTGCTCCAAAATATAACTGAAAAACCTGCAGTGCGACTTCATACATATTTCACCTTGATTTGTAGAAGTTATTTTAAAAAGGAAAAAGACCACGGAAACGTAGACACAAAGAACCTGCTCACTTAATACTTTTATCATTTTCAGTGTGGTGAAGGCCTGGTGTCAACAGAAATGCTGTGCTGGTTTTGTCTGGGGCAGATTTAATCTTCACAGTAGCTGGCATGGGGCTGTGTTTTGGCTTTGTGCTGAACACGGTGTTGATAACACAGAGATGTTTTCATTATTGCTGAGCAGTGCTTCTGCTTCTCACCCCACCAGTGAGCAGGCTCGGGCTGTTCAAGAAGCTGGGAGGGGACACAGCTGGGACAGCTGATGCCAGCTGACCAAAGGGATATTCCATACCATATGTTGTCACGCTCAGCATGTAAAGCTGGGGGAAGAAGGAAGGGGAGGATGTTTGGAGTGATGGTATTTGTCTTACTAAGTAACTGTTCCTTGTGTTGGAGCCCTGCTTTCCTGGGGATGGCTGAACACCTGCCTGCCCATGGGAAGTAGTGAATGAATTCCTTGGTTTGCTTTGCCTGTTTATGCAACTTTCGCCTTCCCTGTTAAACTTTATCTCAACCCACGAGTTTTCTCACTTTTACTCTTCTCATTCTCTCCCAATCCCACCTGAGGGGGAGTGAGTGAGTGGCTGAGTAGTGCTTATTGCTGGCTGGAGTTAAACCATAATAGATGCATCTGGAGATTGGCAGGTCACCAGGCAGTACAGCATCACTTAGCTTTGTGATTTTATAAGCTATAGGGTAGGTTTTCCTTCATGTCATCTTACCTGAGGGAGAAAGTTCTTTATCTTCTTGCCTCATTCTCATTTGAATGAAACCACATGTTCAGTGCTGTGTACCAATTAACTAATGCTATTTCTTAAAACCTGTTCTATTGTCTGATCCTTTCATACGCTTTTTTCCATTTGCACTAATCTTCATGCTTTTGTTATAAATATTTGCGCTGCTCTTATGTCTATGACATAAACTAGGCTGCTTTGTTTCACAGCTGGCTATAGAGCTGTGTCTTACAGCATCTTCCAGTGTCTTCCAGAATACCTCATGAGATGTTCTCTTGAAGGCCATCCAAAAACTACCTGTAGTTCAGAGGAGCTGCAAAACTAGTGCTAAAAATCTCTGAAATGCATGGAGGGGAAACAAGGCAAACCTATTCTGCGTAAATGTCTCCCTATGAAAGTTGTTATACCCAGGGGAACTACTCAGTAGTTGAAAGAAATTCCTTTTAGCAAACACCTTAAAGATCTTCAGTGACTTAGTCACAAAAAAATGAGAGCAGCAGTGAGAAGTCTTTGTGCTATCCTTTTAGCAGATTTCCAAAGCACAGAAAAAAGAATGTGTGTCAAAACCTAAAATTTGAGACTCCAGTTCAAAAAAACACTGAGGCATGTCCCTGTTTCTGAAACAGATGAGTAGTCCAATTGAAGTCAGTAAATTCACTCTGGCTTAGCAAATCCTGCAGTTACAGGAAAAAGCCTAAGAAAATACAAACCCAGAGCTCCAAAAATGCAACTTGGGAGCACTGAAATGGAGAACAGAGAATGTTACCAGCTGCAAAACTATTACTTCACTGTGTATTACATGTTGATTTACCAAAGAGAAGAGGAAAAAAATGCATTAGATTTCAGGTAATATCCTGCAAGTTACTAGAGAAACTTCATATTTTATTACTCTTTCATTGATGTAGATATTCCTTATTTTACTGTTTTCAATCCTTTATCTTTAAAAGGAAAGAAGATGGTGAGCCAAGGAGCAGGGTAGGGTTCTAGCATGGCATTTGCTTCCTGCTTTCCTCTTTCTCCCTACGTCCTGATGAAGCAGTAGTTGTAGAGAAGCAGATTTGTGGAGAAAGCAGAGGAGGGAGCACTAACGGGAGCTGCAGGGAAGACCGGGGTGGATGGTGTGGGGAGCAGGAGGAAAGCAACTCTGCACACAGAGCTTTAGCTGTGTGCAGCACTGCAGCAGCTTCTGCTGGAGTGAAGTATCAAAGCTATTTTTAACTCAAAAATACCACAGTGAAATAAACTTAATTCATCAAAAATAGAAACAAAACCTTTTCTGAAGCTCCGTGTCCTGAGCAGTATTCAGACAAGCTCTAGGGATGGAGGTGTTTTGCCATTGGAAATGGCAGTGGTAATGCAATGACATCAAGAAACATTATCTTCCTGTAAAAAGCATTTTCCTAGGCAAAAAGAAGCCCAACCAAAGAAAAAAACCCACCTCAGCAGTTTTTCTTCTTCTTCTTCTAAATGGTTATATCATCTCCATTATGAGTAATTTTTTTTTTTAATTCCATGGAACTGCTGTAATATTACAATAAATATCCATGGAACAAGCCATTAGCATTTGTGTAAGAGTGGCCGTTGGCTGCAGAAGGAGTTGTAAACTAGGCACTTGGTGTGTTATGCAGGTAATCATAAGGTTGTTTGAGGACATAAATGTGTACAGAAATGCAAAGAATATTTGAGGTTTTCTAGTTGTGGGAGCAAGTAGGTATTGGAGAATCATTTTCTTCAGAACTAGCAAAATAGAAGAGTTCTTGTAGGATTACATTGTTCTGGATATTTGGAGAAAAATGTGGATTTTAAAATGGAAGATTGATTTGTCTTTAAAAACATTTCTTGGCTGAGTGGTCAGTTTGTAAAAGCGAGCTGTACCCTATGGATGCCGTTTATTTTCTGGGTGCAAATATATTTTGGAAGCATATCCTTGTTTTGTATCTGAATTCCACAAACTGCTGATGTTTTGCTTGTGAGGCTGAGAAGTTTGCTACTTTATGAGGTTTGTCAAACCCTGGTGTTAACTTAGGACTTAGTGCCTTGTGGCTATCACCATCCCCTTGCAGTGGACACACAAGAAGCTCCTGCAGCCCTGCTATGGAGCAAGCTTCAGACTGATGAGACAGTCTAATGTACGCATTCGTCCCTACGTTGAGAGAAATCCTCAAACAGATGGGAAAGATGAATAGGATTAGTCACTTTAAACAAAAAGCACTAACGAGTAAAGCATTTTTTTCACAGACATGAATGTAATGCCACCAGTTGTAGAATTCAGTGTTGTCAGCTCAGGAAGAACGAACTGATGCTGTAATTTTGCTTCAGAGACCAGTGAAATGAAACATTGATTAAAATAATGCCATGGGGATCCTGGTGTTCTTGCAGTAGGTCAGAGAGAGATGGTGTCTTCTGAGTCAATATGTTTTCTCTTTGCTCATTCCTAAGACATCAGATTGGTTGTGTAACAGACTTTTTGTTCTACATATTTGTGGAGGCTGAAAGCTCAGCAAAATATATTTACTGCAAAATGATATTTTTCTATGTAAGAGAACTTTTTCTTTAGCCTTTCTTATTCCATCTACTTTTCCTTCATCAATTTGTGCTGTGTAATCTGAACCAGAGCCGTGCAACAGCATCCTCATGCTATTCCTCTCTTACTAAATGACAGACGACTCTGTTCTTTGAAACTTGAACATCTAACAGCCAAGCCTTCCCTGCCCTCCCCAAGTCTCTGCTGCTCCCCAGTGTCTTCACTTTGCGCAGCGGGATTCGTCTTGACTATAATAACTCTTCTGTGGTGCTTGAAGAGCATCGGAGAGTTGTTTCACTGAGAGGATTTGTTTGCAGAGTATTGATTTTTGTTCTTACTTTTAAGCTTTGGGAACTAGTGTGATACTAATTTTTTTTTTTTTTTTAATGCCTGTGAAGATGGAGGGTGTTTTCCCAAGCCTAGTGAAATCATGTTAGAAATAGGAAAAAAGATGTCTGGAGTAGGTCTCAGGCCTCCTGCATCTTATGTCTCAAAACTATAAGAAAAGTTGTGCCTTTTCTGATTTTTCTATAACAAACAATAGAGAAAAAGTGATGCTTGCTTTCTTACCAAAAAGTGTGTTAATTTGAGCCAAAGTACAAAGAAAGGCTGGTGAACTTCTCTACAATTATAAATTTGGTTTTGTGTTCTGTCGGTTTGGAGAAGTACAAAGTATTACAGCACTGGGCCAAATTCTATGCTAGTTTAAACTACAACTAGATATTTCCCCAAATAATTTCCAGAATACTTTTACATGTCTCATTTTGCCAACATGCTTTGTAAACCTGTAGAGTTTCAGTAGTAAAACTCCCAAGTTACAGACCAGTCTTTGAGGTTTTGGCATGCACCTCAAATCGACAAAACCAGGTACATTTTAGCTGCTTCCTAAAAGCTGCGTGTCCTACGGGTACTGTGCTGGAGAGGGGCTGCAAGGGATTTCCTATGGTCTCTTCCAGAATATTTTCTTGTTTCTTTTAGATGATATTTCATCAAAAAGGTGGCTACTATCTACTTAGGAAAAACAATACTTAAAACATAAATCATGGGAAGAAGGCGTTACAGGCTGTAGCAATTGAATATTGGTTATATTTTAATAGGTAAAAAACAATGTCTGGTCTGGGTCACAGCGGAATAATACTTTGAAAAATATCAGTCAGTTTAGATTTTTGAGACTTGGTATCCAGAAATAAAGCTTTACTTCCCTGTTGAGATTAAACTTGGAGATCAGTGTCCTCATGCATGGATAACATTTCAAGCAAAATCTTGTTTTACTGATTTCATTTCAGAATGACTTATTTTACTGTCTCTGTTGGCTTTTCTGCTTGTAAAAATTTTGGTTTGGTTCAGCAGTGTATGTGTTTAGTGTTTACTTCAGATTCACTTCTGGTTACATACCCAGTCAGAAAATGAAAGCTTCTTGTAGAAAGAATTCCCACCAGGTAAAAACATAAAAAGCTTGTGTGCTCTGAGGGTGCCTTGTTTGCCCAGCTCCCGCTGAGTGACCAGCACAGAGACAAAATATTAATTTCCAGCTAAGAGTGTTTTTGCAGTCTTGCCCTCCAATGTGAGGTAGAAAAGACCAAGGCTGGACAACCTCTCATTAAGTTTAGAGGTAAAAAGTGTCAGTTGGAGAGTGGCGCAGAGTTTTGGTATGAATCTGCATTTCCCAAAGATCATGTCAAGAATTGTGCTTCCAATAGCAAGCAGCAGCAGCCAGCAAACATTTTGAGCAACTGGTGCAATTAAATTTTTTTCCTGTAGTGACTGAAGTTTTTGGGTTCTCTGTAGCTTTGCTTCTCTATAGAAATGCATTTAGTTGGCATCAGCTGCCTCATTAGCTCTGGCTGTTGCAGTGATGCCGATCACAAATGACCAGGGATTACAGCAGGGAGCTGAGGGCTCTCGCTGCCGTCTACAGACGTATTATCACATTTGCTCATGCAGTCATCTTCATCCACCTGTTGGATCCTGTTGAATCCATAAATTATAAACTACTTTGTGAGATAGGGACTCTACTTTGTGCAGGCTCTACAGTGCTTTCTACACAGGTCCTAATAAATTATGAGGATTTATAAGCACTATTAGAATTCAAGTCCACGAATAAAGAATTTATTTTGAATAAAAACTGGGACAGGTATGCTCAGTGGGCAGTACTGAGAGGGCCACGCTAAATTCCTGACAAATGGATTATTTCAAACATCATCACAGATTATTTCAAATATCATCACATCCTGATTGTTTTTTTTTTTCTCAGAATGAAAATTCATAATGTCATGGGGCCCTCATCCACCTTGTCTCTGTGTGGCGCACACACCCTCTGTGTGCTGTCAGCTGTCTTACACTGTTTGGTCTCTAATTATGCAGCTACGTTAACGAAGGTAGTGAGCAGAACAGAGGGGTTTGTGCAAGTTATGAAGCACCAATCAATTAATATACTGGCATTTCTCTCAAGGCTAGAGACAGGAACTGAGAAAGCGGTTGCATAATGATTTTTCCCTCCTCCTACCTAGAAAGACTGATGCCCAGAAAATTTTAGATTAGGCTGCAGCTGCCTATATCTGATGTGAAGTGTCAGTAAGTTTCTCTCAGTTTACAGCGTATGCTTTTCAAAGAACATCATCAGGTTTTAATATATCCGTTGTCTTAAAGACAACATCTATGGCCTTTGGGTTAAATGGTTTCTGGTTATTTCTTGTGAACTGCCTTTGATTTCACACTGCTGGGGTGAGGGCATGATGCATTAATAGTAAAGCATTAGTCTACAATGTCACGCTTTGGTAAACCATTGTGTTTGTACTTTACGAAATCACAAGGTAATTTATATATGTCACAGAGGAAATAGGCTTTTGTGTCCTGTTACTTTTCCGATTAGATCATGAATTACACCAAGCAGGCACAGATTTTAGACAGGATGCTTACAAAATGCAGCAGAAGATCTTTATCAAGGAAATCAGTATAACATTTGAGATATTACTTGTTGTTTTCTTCAGCACAGGAGATCCTATAATTCAAAGCTTTGATGATAAGCCTTAGAGCTGTAACTGTGGAAGTGTGATTCGTACATAACAGAAACCACCAAAATACTGGGGAAAGGGTCCATGTCCAGTGATGGAGCCTGGGGACTGAAGATTGTAACTGTGTTCCTGCCAGAGTTTGCTCACTTTCCGTTCAGCACTGTTCATTTGGCCCTCGGAAAGGCACCCCTTAGGATTAATGTCTTAATAATGCTTTATAAACAAGGGGATTATTTTAACAACTGAAAGAATTAAAATGAAAGGCTCTTTCGATTGCAGACCCAAATTAAACAAAAGGAAAAGAAAATCCTTGATTATTATTGATAACATTCTATTTAATTGTATTTTAAACAAGCTGAACTCTTTAGTCACTTAAGGACTCATTCAGAATATTTTTACTAAATAGTAGCAGTTTCTAAAGTGTAAACACATCATTTCCTCTCATAATACTGTGTGTAAATGTGCTATTGGGCTCAGTCAGTTAGAACATTTACTTTGTTCATGTGATCTTAAAATGCTAGTTAGAATATTGATACCAATAGCCTGAACTGATTGAAAAGATTTTAATTTTTGTTTTTGTTAAGAGGCTTAACTAGTGCCAAGTTTAAGGTATGAACTTCAGGCATCAAAGAATACAAAAAACCCTCTCTCACTAAAATATGATTTTTAAAAGCCAAAAGCTTTAAAAAGTCAGTTTTCTTTGGAATGATGGTAGCCCATTGTCTGAAATAATTTCCCATGAGCTTGCTTAGCAAGAAAAATGAACTTAATCTACATTACCCCAAAATGATAAATGTATAATCCTCTTCAACATGGAAGTGTAAGTGAAATCCCAATTTGTGATAGATATGAAACCTAGCACTCAGATTTTTTTCAAAATAAGATAACATATTAAAAACATAGAGGTTTCTTTTTCTGGCCTTGACCTGAAAATACATGACTTTCAGTCTTACTATTGCCAGTTATATTAGTGCATTAAGGAAAGAATACATCCCTAATATGTTGAAACTCTTAAAGCTCAGACTGAAATGGCAAGGTGGAACTGAAATAATTTAAACTTTGGTAAAGATTCCTTGAAATAATGTTAGGGTCCGGTTCAGAGAAATACTGCGTCAGCATCCTCAAGAGCTGAGCTGAAGCCAGGAGGGATGGAGGCTCCCTGCGTCTGGAAACCTCTGCTTTCCTCTGGTAACTGTCTCCAAGCAGCCATCTCACTAACTTAAAAAAACTTCTGGGATGAGCTTCATCTTTCCCCGGCCGAGGGCTGGGTGGTCCTCTGGATGCTGACTGTCAGGCAGCTGGGGAAAGCTCGAGTGAGGGAGGTCAAAGCAGCTTTGGAGATGGAAGCAGCTCCTGGACTGACAGCTTCATTCTTGTCAGGAAAGCAAGTGTTGCATTTAATCTTCACTGGTGGTAAAACCTCATGTTTAATCTATTGACAGTGGGAAAGGGACCTCCTTCCCACTTTGCTTTCAAGGATTCAGCAATAGGAAAACCCACGAGCTGCTGTTCTATCTCCCAAGTAAAACCCAGTTTCTGCAGCTCGGGGGTTCTTGTAGTTTGTATGGCCATGGAGAGGGAAGGGGAGGGAAGGAAATGGTGGAACAATTAAGCTGGGTTTGGCCTTGCCAGGTGGGAAGCAGTTACTGAAGCTCTTCCTCATCCCACTACATGTTCTTCTTGCTAAAGCTTTTCTCACAGTCAAAAGGAGCGGGTTTCAGTTTCAAGTGGAAAAATGCTTCCATGCTCTAGGTTTGAGCAAGAGGGACCTCCTGAATCCCAGGCTGAGTGGAAGGGCCCTCAGGTTTCCTTTGCTCTATGTTTTTCTGGCATGAATGTGATGCCACAGATACTGCTCAACATTTGCTGATTTCAGGTGAAACTACCAAAAGGCTCCAGTGAGGGAACGCAGGAGAGGAGTGCAGAGGAGTTTGATACGGGAAGGAGTTCTTTGGGCCACCTGATTTTTGGTGCATGGCTGTATCTGTCTGTAAGTAGTTGGTTGGATTGCACCTGGAGCTGGGTGTGTCAGGATGGTCTCATTTATTGTATGTTATTCTGAGCACAAACATGGCTCTCCTGCCTAGAGCCTTTAAGCACAGATTTAAGTTCAAGATGGTGGTCCAGTTGCAGAGGAAGGATTTCAGCTTCACTTTTTCAATTCCAGTCACTTCTAGCCACTCAGCTGGATTATTATACAAATGCTTACCCTCACAAATGTTAAGGCTACTCTTATTCCCACTGCAGGATAAAGGTGTTTTCCATATATACTTTACCCCCCATGAGCAATCTGGCACTCTCTAAAAAGCTCTCAGCTGAGATGAATGGATGCTAAGCTTGTATTTCTCCTAAAAGTCATGGAGGCCTTTTGCTGCAAGCCATAGATCAGAGAAAACCAATAGTGAAGATGAAATAATTTTAAATTCTCCACATATGTAAAAATACTCTGTAGAAGTAAATTTCCTGAACATCATCAGGCAGACGCTATTTCTTCAAAAGGCTTGTTAAAATCTTGCATCTGAACAATACTGTTCAAAATCTGCTTCTTCCCTCTTGCCCATCAGCTATGTTAATTTATTATTTACCATAGTGTATTTCTAACTCCAATTAACTTATAATTAATAAGCACTTGACATTTTCAGAGTACTTCAAAATTAATCCTCTCAACGTGCCTCTAAGTAGTTGTTTTTGTTAAAGATGAGAGAACTAATTTCGGATTATTCATATTTATTGAAATGAAATATATCACAAGAAGAAAAAGGAAGAGGCAGCAAGCAAAATCCCCATTTTACTGAAAGCAAAGCTGCACAGAAGTCAAGCAAATATGAATAAAAACAGTTTAGAGAGAGTTCATACACCTGGAGCAAGAGAGGCAGGCCCTCGGCTGCCCCAGCGGGTCCGTGGCACGGAGGAGGGAGAAGCGGTGAGCGGGTGCCCTCGAGCACCCGGGCTGGATGCTGGACGGGAGACCTCAGCAGCATTTCTGAAGGGATGCTTGTGTTGTACATCTGTGTCCTGTGCTGACAGCACTGTGGGTTTTGCAAACCCTGCGCTACGCTGAATTTCGATGTTAGCATCCCCTCTGCATCATTCTCAGTGTTGTTTTTGGCTAAACACAGTTGATAGCTTTGACAACTAATATTCTAAGATTTTTTGGGCTTTTTTGGGGAGTGAAATTGGAGCTGTTATTACATAATCTGTTTTTGCCTTTGTACTCCTTACTCTTCATTTACAATAAGCAAGACCATTACTTGGCATGTTGTGAGTGAAGTGGCATTGCTAACAAACCTGAAGGGGGATGCTGAGGTGGAGTGGTCCCCTGGACACTGGAGCTATGACCAGGCACATCGCTGCTCTTGGGTTGGAAAGGGTCAAATGGGTGGAGGGGAATACTGCAGGTCACTTCCTATGAATGCACAGCATAGGCACAAATCTCCCAAGGTGATACTGGTAAAGTAAAGGGGTATTCTAGCTCTGTAAAGCAGGCTGTATTGTTTGCTGTTATCCTCAGGCTGCTCTTACACACCAGTAATCAGACTCGCGTGGGATATGTGTGCCTAGGTGTCTGCTCCTTGCGATGTGGCACTTCTTGGGCATCCAGCAGGTGACGTGCTAGTCAGTGGGCTACTGAGACGAATATCATCTATACCAAACCATGGATAAATTATATATTTCATATATGTTAATATTTCTTCCCTAGACTCTTCAGTGATATTATTTCTCATTTGACTACTCATCTCAATGTTTTGCTTTGCCCTCTGCTGTCTGTCTTGATGTATCAGAATACTCTGGAGTGAGTCACTCCTTACTGCAGCCCAAAGACAGATTTTCTTGCTGTCTGAAGCATTCCCAGCTCTTGCAATAAAGGCCCCCGTTTAATTCCTTCCCTGTAATGCCGCTACACCTTTGTAAAATCCTGCTGCTCTCCCACCCGTCCTTTGTGAGTTACTGTAGGTAGTCAGCATGTGGATACATGCGCTGTGGGTGCTTTCCAGGCCATAACCTAATTCTTATGGTTTTTTTCTGTAGGAGTAAAACTGTCCATTCCCCCCCCCCCCCCAACCTGGAAAGAAAAAAAGAACCCTAGGAAATGGGGAACTTCAAATTTCAGCTGAAGTACTAGACAATTTTCCAAATGGTGGTGGTGAAGGCCTTCCTTACGTGTGCTGTGCCTTGTTGCAGGGCCAGGAGCTGGACCCAAGGTCTTCAGCTTAGCTTTGCCTTCATATGGAACATATGCATGGACTTTTCCCATCCAATTTTTATTACCAGTAAATGTAAACACAACCTGACTTGACTGAGGATTCTGTTTTTTCTGAGTAACAGGACCTTAGAGAGACACTTTAATCTATAGGTCTGGATCTCAGAAAATATTATTGCAAATCCTTTCTTTTAGCATCTGAAGTTTTGAGTGCTTCATTGCTTCCTCGAATTTAGATGATTAGGTCCAAACATGATCTTATGGTGTGAGAGAGTTGTGGGAAAAGACTGCTGCTTGCAACAATTTGATTTTGGTTTTCTATATGTGTTTTGAGATATATGCATCAGTTTTGGGCTTTTGGTGCCCTCTAATTCTTCTCACATAGGTGGGTTCTGTTCGATTTTGACTTCAAATTACTGTCCTAACTCTGTTGTACGTGTGAACACTTGCCAAATCCAAACTACTTTTCTTTACCTGTGGATGTGGACTTTCCTCTATACCTAGTGGATGTTTCAGTAGATTATGCAGAATGGACCAGGTCTTATGCTGTACTGGTTCCGGTGGCACTGGGATTGCTGGTGTCATTCAGGTCCCCCTGAGGCAGAAGGGCACATGTTTCCTGGGTCTCTTCTCTGGGTGTGTGTCCTGCCCAGGGTCCTCTGCTCCTCCTTCCCTTTGCAAATGGTGCCTTCTTCAGTCTTTCTGTTCTGTTAGTTCCCACCATTAAACATTCCAGAATTTTTTTTTTAATGTCTGTGAAAAAAGAACAAACTACAAAAAGCATTGCATATTTTAATTGAAGTGGGTAATTTTCCAATTTTTTGGTCAGGCTACAATTGACAAATCAGTTTTTCACACAGCCTTAACTGAAAGACCAATTTATCACTTGGACGTAATAGGAGAAAAAAAAAAATCCCTCTTAAAAATCAATTTTAACAGGTCAAAACTGTAATCCTTTCACTTTTTCATTCCCTGTAGATAGCCAGTGCAGCTGCTATTTAAAAAACAAACAAGCAACCTGCTATCGACTTCGGTAAGGACTAGATAAGACCCTATCTATGCATGAGCAAGAATATTCTTGCAGGAGGAGATGTAGAATATAAGACACATAGATTATCTTCTGTGAAGAGTTATTTCTTCTTTTAAATAATAAGAGATTAATATGCCAGCTTTTAAATCAATAGCACAAGCTTAACTTTCTCCTGAAGTTCGCTTACCAAACCTTTCAAATATTTTTTTCTGTCATGCTGAGCTAAAATGTTCAGGTACCAGCATTTTGTTTGTTTTGAAGTAGTGCATTTATACTTACATTGTAGGACCTACTTAAATTAGTCATATCCTTCAGAGTAACAGATGCTTAATTTATTAATTTACCTGCGTAAATAGCAAACCTATAGATTTGATAGGGGTTTTGGTGTAATTCTTTCAAATTAAGAACTTCAAGCTCACAGGTACCCACCTAAAATGAAGGTATGAAACATATGTAAAAGATGTACTAAAGAAACCTCAAAAATTGCCCCCTTTCTCTTCTCAACAATTTTTCAATTAAATTGATTTAAGGTTTAAAAACAAATAATACTTACCCCATTAAGTCTGGAATGCACCTACAGGTGGGTTTAATGCCTGGTCAGTTACTGCTTCATGCACTTTAGGCATAGGAAGCCTCAATTTGCTCAGCAAATAGTGTTAAAAAACAAGAACCAAAAAAAAAAAGAAAAAAAATCTGTGTTAACAAAAAAAAAGTAAAAAAAAATATTTCCTATTGATGTTCTAAAAGTGGGAGTTTCTATATTATGAATGGCTCCTTCATTCCTGGTTTCTCCTCTGGTTAATGTGACTTAAAAACAAAAGCAAAAAAACCCCAACCCACAAAACCCCCAAACAAAAAGATAAAGATTTATTTGCAATGTTTCACTTTATGTAGTAGGATTAAATCTGCACTTTTAAAAAACACCAGATAAATAACGAGCTGAAGGTATTAAGTGGAAGCTGCTAGAAAAGTAAATAAATTAAACAAGTCCAAGTTCTTTAACTGTTGAGTCATCTTTTTTTCTTTCCTTGGTTCAGTGAAACACTTTTTATGGCTGGCAAAGATCCAGAAATGTACATCATGTACAAACAATAAACAAGCAGGAGTAAAGACTGGAATGAAATCCCCACCATTAATATTATTTCAAATTTTTTAAGGTTAGTTGATTTGATGAAATAATTTACTGCAACATTTGAAATAAAATAAGGACTCTTATAAATAGGTGTCTTTAGGAAAAATAAATCAATGGCTGGATGGCAAGAAGTGAAATAATTGACTGGCATTGATTTCTTAAGTAAAATACGACTGGGATGCATTGTTTTATTTAGGTCATATTAAGCTGTTTCAAAAGGGGAGAGTCTGTGAAAAGCCCACCACCACCACAACCCTCCTGAGCCTTTGGTGTTTAGCAGACACAACATTTTATGGAAGGGATTTGATCTGGTCGATCCCTGAGGGAATAGGGGAAGAATTAGCTCAGATTTATTAGGGCTACTTTTCCATTTCCTGAGAAGGTCACATTGGAAGCTTTCATAAAAATTTCAAGCCAATCTCTAACTTTTCCATGTATAATTCATCTTTGGTCTCCTGCATTTCTTTTCTTTATGCTAGGTCCTAAACCTTTCAACTGATATCATAAAATCCAGGATGAAATGGGTGTTCTGAGATGGGAACCAATAAGACGTGCTGGTTGCTGAAATTTGTAAAGATCAGTTTTTAATAGTTGTACCTATTACAGCTTTGATGTGGTCACTTAAAAAATAAAGATGACTTTCTCAGTGGACATATAGACTAGCTTAACGCAATGCAGCAGGTTTCTTAAAATTACAATGTTTGTTACAGAAGATCAGGAAAAAACTTTAAAAAAAGAGGAGCTCATTCACATGCAAGGTAAAATGCAGGAGAATTCCAAGGTAGATACAGCTGCCAATTTCTACTCACCTGAAGCTAGAGGGGTGTCTCCAATGTACTGGAATGAAACTGTTATTTTCTAGATCTCATGTCTAAAATGAGCCAATGACTCTGAGAATTGATATTGCTTCCACAGCTGTGTTTGCTTGATTTCCTGCTATCTATGTTGTGTATTCCCACAAGTTATGTTTTACTGTTTTGGAGAGACTTCAAATTATGCAGATATCAGTGTCAGTGCAAATTTGGAAGTGAAGGTGCTTAGTCACAAACACACATGACTAATTGCCTTTTCTAAAAATAGCAGAATATGCAATAGATGGGAAGACTCAAAGGGCTTGTAAAATAGCTGCAAGCTAAAGAAAAAGTTTCATTAAAAGGAACCGTATTCAGCACCTCTTTGATGCGTGCCTGAATAAATAGAATGTTTGTGCCACCAGGGTGTTCTGAATCTTAGTTACTTTTGCATTTGCTTGTTTCAGACAGAGCTGCAGCACTGTATTTTACAATTTATAGATTACACATACTATATAGTTATTGCCGAGGTACGCAGTAGGTGACAGCTCCTTGACAGTAACTTGACAGCAAAGCCGAGCAGTGGGCTTTGTATCTAGAGGCTCAGGTGCTCCTCAGAGACGGAAATCTCAGACGGGTGGCAGGGGTACATTTAGCTGTTTGCTGATAAGTGATGTTGCAGTATTTTTTGAAACAACATCGAAGAGTAACTTCCATCTAACAGCAAGCTTAGAATTTCCATAAAAGCGTAAAGCAAAATTGGAGGCAACAAGCTCTTAGGAAGATGAGGCGTGTCTGGATTCAACTCTGAACAAAACAGGAAAGGTGTTGGTAATAAAAGATTTTTATGAGTGGTACAGGAGATATAGAAACCTCAATCTTGTACCTGCAAAAATGAGCAGAGAGAAGCTGTGTCACTGACTGCTGGTAGTGTTGGCTCCAGATAACGTAACTGAAAGCGAGATGTCTCATTTTCAAAGTGCGCTACCTAAGCCTGAGAGAAGAGTGCTGTGTCTAAAGGGATGGGAGAAGAATTGCAGTTAAGTAGTATGATTTGGTGTCAGTGGCGTTGTAATGCAAATGCAGCACAGATGTTAACTGCTTTTGCACTGAGAAAGTGAAATAGAAAGCACAAGGCTAGCTTGGTAGCCAAATTGAATTTCTCCCAAAAATGAAGAAATGTCTGGTGTGGTGACCAACACCCTGTATGGTGGTGATGCTTGGGTTGCTGTGCGTTTCTAGCAGCTCTGCAGCGTGACTGGTTTTAGTGGGACACATGTAGATGGACCCCCACACTTGCATGTTTTGGAAATGGATCTTCAATGTGAATGCTTCAGGACTTCAAAGTTTTTAATGTGCCTCTGTGTGAGCAAACTTGAAGTTGTACTCTAAGTCAAGGTACTTATTCAGAGACAGAGGAGCTCCTTACAGATGCACAGGGCTGTGCTTTCTCAGTGCAACTATTTCTTTGAAAAAGTGGTTAGACCATAGTGATTTGTTGTCTTAATTTTCCCACTTTGGAGACTTCCTGCTATCTGTTCTCAGTTCAGCACTTCCCTTGCAGCTTTTCAACTCCTGTGGATGCAGTAGTTTCAGATGAGTATAGTGCGGCAGAAGACCTTGTTCCTGGCATCATGGTCCCTGTTCTGGTGCTCCTCTCCCGAGAAGGCCAAGCCTCCTCATGTGTCATGTAATATAATGAAATGGTCTGGTATGTTATTCAGGAAATTATTTATTCCTGGAGTTTGTTTCCTTTTAACTTCAGGATCACTCTTTGAGGTTGTCCTTTTGTTTTGCATCTTCCAAATGGGATTTCCAGTGTGTGAATTGGTTGTCATGACTGCATGAAATGAAATGAACAACACTTGTGCATCTGTGCTGCAAGTGGTTTGCTGTTCCCACATCTCGGTGGGCCATAGCTCCTTTGAACGTGGGCCTGTACAGGTTGCCCTGGAGCTGAGCTGAACCGTGCAGCTGCAGAGGAGATGGTGAGCTGAATCCTGCTCTTTGGAGCTAAATATGGTGAACATGTTCAATTGCAAAGACTGAAGGAATCTCAAAGAATTCCCTTGCCCCGGGAAGGGGGTTCATTATATCATGGAGAAATATGTGGCAATTAAAGCTAAAATTTATCCACAAAGGAAATAATGAAAATTGTTACATATTTATGCTAATACATTTAACTGGAGTATATGTATAAATTCAGCTCAGCTCATAATGATTTTCTGTTGTGCAAAAAAGAACAAATTTATTCTAATTAATAAAAAATATGAACTGAGATTATTTGCTAGGGTTTTTTTTTTCAATGTTACACAGTGTTTGAAACTTGAAAATTCATTTCCTTTTTTACTGTTAGGTGGTATACACATATGGATTCCATTACCACTAACACTCAATAATGAAAACACAAGGATCTAAAATACAACTTCACTAGTAAGTAAAGCTTGAAATGTAAAGTAATGTATTTTTATAGTAATGCCATTGGTGCTGTACTAGTGATATGTAGAAATGAGGAGCAGATCCATATTATTTCTGACAATCAAATATACAAAACATCAAAGAAAACAAGTAGGAAATTTGAAGTGTTCTTGAAACCAGTTTGCTTGTAGCATTTCCCACTTTTGCTGTAAGCACTGTCATCCCCTGGGAACAAATACATCCCCCTTTCCTGTGGCTTGTGCGCTAGATGTTTTGGATGATCTTCCCACACTTTAATTAGCCTCCAAACCCTGCACAGTAGGGAATAAACTTGAACCCAGTCTCTTCTGAAGTGCCAAGACCTGCTTTGCTGGCACAGTCCATACCAAGGTATTTCATGACCTCTGTGTACTGTCATCCCTGTATTCATAAAATGCTGCAAAATTAGTTACACCACTTCAGCTAGACCTCAGCTCAGCCCACTTACACAGGCTTAACTCCTCTGAACTCCTTCTCTCTAATCTTAATGGTAAACTGTGAAGGAGTTTTGCTAAAACCAGAAGATTGGTCTGCAGAGTTCTTGTCAAAGTTTTCCAGGGGAAGGTGGTAAATGTTGCTTGAAGCTAAAGGAAACAAATAATTCTTAGCTGATACAAGGAGAGATCAGCTGTGTCATAATCATAAAATGCATTTTCAAAGTCCTGTCAATAGTGAACTTTGTCTTCATTAATCAATTATTATTCAGAACTGCAACGTTTAGTTATTTGCAAGGTTCTTAATTTTTTCTGTCCCTAGAGCAATGCTCCCACTCTGATACAGGGAGGAAAGATATAAATTCCCAATTTTGGCTTTTCCATGTGTTTAACTATATCAAATCAAGTTCTAATGAATTTTATATTTAAAATTTTATATTACCTGACTATATGTTTGGCATTTCAAGAAAGTGCCCTTATTTGGTTTACATTACTATGGGAAGTGCTGTTTTGGAGGTTGAGAGCACAGCTGAAGTGAGGCAGGGTTAGGTTCTCTTCTGCACATTATTTCTGATTGGCACAGAAAAGTCGTTAAAGGAAAGCTTCAAGAACTATATAAGTTAAAAGTTCATCTAAAAAGTTGTTCATCAGGAACAAGAAGTGTCTCCTGAACTCTCACCAAATGAGAGTTATGGGGAGGAGAATCATAAAGGTGTCACAGAGGAAAGTTATAGTTCCCAGTGTAACTGAGATATCCCTATTTAACATGAATTTTAAGGGACATAGCATACTTTTCCAAATCATAATATAGTTTTCATTCAGTGATTTGGGAGAAAAAGTTGATAATTTGAGAAAACTACTGAATAGTTTTGATACCATTATACTGAAAATATATGTGCGCATTTATTTTGAACAGGATATGCATGGATGAAAAGTCAATCTGAGATTCCTTTTTGAATTACTTAGAATATTGACAAGAGGAGGAAACTGCTTAGTAGTTTCCACCATGTCTATGGTACAACATGAGCAATAAATACAAGCTCTTAATTTAACTCCTTGATTTATGATTTCATTAATAAAGATGAAATTTATTTTATTCATTACTTATTCAAATAGTTTGGAGAAAATATATATTTTAAATCAAACGCAATGGAATTTGTAATGAAGTCTCCAGAGAAACAAGGAATGAATACACAAAGAAAGTGTATATATACTGATTCTAGAATAATTTCATATTATAGTAAGGAAAAAAAAAAGGTCCCAGCTCAGTCATACCATGTAGGATTTCTAATCGCCCAATGTGATGGGTAGAACTAGTGTTCAGTTGCTGAAATAAGCATATAATTAAAATAAAATATCAAGTATGAAATGTATACAGAGTTCTTTTCTGTGGGTGGTACATGCTGCATAATCAGTAAGAGCATCTATGGGATTCTGGAAGGTGTCAGTGTGAAGAAGCCCTGAAGGTCAGATATCCAGGGAGCATATGTGATTTGTGGTTTTGTTTTTGGTTTTTTGTTTGTTTGTTTGAAATTTGACCCAGGAGCAACAAGCAGCACCTCTGTGATCCATCTGCTGATCTCTGCTCCTAAATGGTATGAGGTTGTCTGCATCTGGAGTAGAACTGGAACAGAAAATATTGTTCTGTAGCTACAAAACGAGGATTTTAAAGTCTGATGTCTGATGTTACTGTAGTGCCCTCAAGTCTCCCCAAAGGGAACTATGTCTGGGGAGATGGGCTGCAGATTGACCTCAGCTATATCTGGGCTGCATGTGAAAGGGTGCTTATGCCTCTTTTCTGGAAGAGCCACACAGATAACGCTCCCAGACCCAAACTGATGCTACCTGGCAAATAAATCCAGAGTCCAGTGAGCAGTGAGTGCTGACAGGTAGTAGGAGCTGTTAGCTCACTACTCCCTCAAGGACATCAGTTTGTTACTTTTTCAGAAGAAAATGCTTACGTTTTCTTTTGATTCATTTGTAGAATTCTAAATTCTGCAGTGTTACTTCAATCTGCCTTGATTTTAGAGTTAGATGCTGTGGTGGGTTGGCCCTTGGCTGGGGGCCAAACGACACACACCCGCTCGCACAGTCCCTGCCCCCACCCAATGATAGGGGAGAGAGTTAAAGAGGTAAATGGCAAAGAGGACTCGTGGGTTGAGATAAGGACAATTTAATAACTAAACTGCAATAATATTGGAAATAATACTATATACAAATATGCAACGTGATACACAGTGATACTGCCCCTCCCCACCTGATGACCAAAGGCCCAGCCCACTCCCAGCCAATGACCCGGACGAGGGAGGGAATGGGTGATACACAATGATACTGCCCCCCCAAAAGGCTCAGCCTGTTGCCAGCTAA
>VZTO01024719.1:185593-206685 GCA_013400615.1 Syrrhaptes paradoxus
GGGATGGAATAATTGGTCAGTCTGCTTCTCAATCTTGACCTAAAAGCAAATCCCAAGCTAGAAGCCGGACTGTCTCTCCGCCCCCCTCTGTCTGTGGAGGGGAGAGAGGCTGAATGTATTTGTCCTTGAGAGTATCCTGGCAATAACTATAAATGTTCCTTCTTATCAGTTTTCTCCTGAGCAGGAATCCAAAACATAGCTTCTTGCTAACTGTTTATGAAGAGAAGGAAAAAAAAATTAACTCTCTCTTAACCCACGACAGATGCATTTTCAGCAATCTGTATTTGCCAAAAAATACCATTTTAATTTACGACTTGAATGATAACTCTAACGAACTTATATATCACTTTGTCAAGAGCAAAGTGGGAGGCTAAAAAAAGAGATCATCACATTTTTTCTTCTGAGGAATAAATATTCTTCCCACATTTTTTATAATATCATATCTGTGGTAGTAATAAGGGAGGGAATCAAAAGCAGGTGGAGAACTCCTCTGTCCATGCCCACCCTGCTGCACTGCTGCAGTAGGGAAGGTTCCTCTGGCTCCTGAGCTGGGAACAGTCAGGAGCTTGTACCTGGAAAGCCAGATTCCCTCTTGTACAAGGTATACAGGCTATTGGGCAGTAGGAAGAAGGGGGAGAGGAGATGATGAAGTTGAGCTTTTCTGGCACGGAGTTAAGTCTGGTTTCTGTGCAGCTCTGGGAGAGGAATGTCTTTTAAGTGATCTGTTATAAATGCTTTCTTATGCTGTCCTCTGCTTACATGGGAAGATAGTAAAAAAAAGTTTGTGGTTTTGTCAGTTTCCTTTCTTTTGTCTTTTCAGTGAAGCTGAGCACAAGCCGTACATCAGAGCACAATGTATGGTGCTGCATGTGGAAACCTTGTTATGCTGAGCTTGGGAACAAAATTTCCTTTGGTGGGAAATGGGCTGAGATTCTGCTCTAATCGTTCCCTGTTCAGTGTTCTCCCTAATTTGTCATCTGTGTCTGGGTTGTATTTTTGTATATAATGATCTGTTTCTGTTAATTAACAGAAAGTTAGGAATGAAAATCACAAGAGAAATTAGTGTCATAATCGGTTCATAGGAATAACTTCACCTTCTGCTTAATCTCATTTCTGTACTATTTTAAATGCATACAGCTTAATTTTTAAAAATTCTGGCATTGGGTTTTTTAAAGCTAATGAAAGTCAGTACTGATATACTGCCGCTGAAAATAGTGTTTTTCAGTGCAGCAGCTAAACTGACTTTTCACCCAGAGGGGGAAATTCAAACAGGCTGAAATTCTATTTTTTAATTACATTTTTACTATAGAAGGGGTATTTTTCTGTTAGGCATTAAAGGCCAAACCCAAGCCAGCGTTGTTAGCTTTGCTATGGGTGCATTCTATGCTTGAATATAAAATGGAGCCACTGTATTTTGCTAGTGAGGAATGATTTCACTGTAGTTTTGCATCACAGCTTTTAATAAATGAACAGAGCAGTATATCTAATGCTTTATTATGCTTGTTTATGACTTTAATGGAGGTTGTTTCAGTATTTTGAGTTCCTGCTGGAACTTCCTTTTATACGTTTATGGATGTTATATTTGTTTGTTTGTGGGTTATCATCACTTCTGGTGTAAATTTCAGTGTATATTAGCTGAGGCATGGAAAAATGCAAATAGCGTCTCAGAAGTGATGCAACTCCATGGACATGGGGGAGAGCTCCTTGGCAGCTTGTTGCAAGTACAAATAGGCTGAGAGATGGTGAAACATCTGGAAGATTGGAATTCCCTTCCTAAATCCCTTTTGCCAATATAATCTTTGTTGCTGCCTTAGGTAGGATATACATAATCATCTTACCTGTCCCACCTCCCCATCAGAACAGGGCTCTGTTGGGCTGTGAGAAGGCCACCTTCATGGATATTGCAAGGAAATTACCATTAGTTTGGCCGTCTTAATATGAAAAACAAAAGCCTAAAGTATAATCCGGACCATTGTTGAGATGAAGGTCCCATATATTCTTTGTAACTTTGAATCTGGCCCAGGTGGTAATGAGGACATCTGAATGCTCTGTAGTAGATCTGAAGACAGATGGAAGTCCATAAAGACAGTGTGGGCAAGTAGGAGGATCTTCCCATTGCATGTAATGAAGCCCAGATTTTTTTCTTCAATGCAGATTGCTCTCATTTTTTTCATTCTGTAAAATCCAGAGGCATATTAATTTTAAATTCCTTACGCTGTAATAAATGAACCAGTAAGAATTGCACTGAGATAACAAGAGCTTCCAGAAAAAAAATGCTATAGTCCATTTTAAAAATCTTTGGTAATTTTTGAAAGTGTTTTAAATAGTGAGACACAGTAAAGTAGGATGGTGTTATTTTTTGTAACTGCTAATTTGTGCTCTTTAAATTCTTTCCTTTTAGACAGCAAAGCTCTTTAAGGATGATTACTTCATTTGTCTTCAGTCTGTGAGGGCCAGGCACTGAGTGAGAAATTAGAATTGAACGTTTTTATGTGTATGGGCTATCACCATGCTGATCCCAGTCCTCCTGCATATGCCATCAGCGGTGAAATAAATTTACAAACTTTGACTTGTTTTTAAAAATTATTTTGACAGATGGCATATGCATGAGCAATTTAAAATCTGACTTTTATTGTGTGTTTATGATTCTTTGTGAATAATTGCCTAGTTTCTTCTGAAGAAATAACCTCTTAAAAGATGATTACATCTGAGGATGTGCTGCTTAGCTCAGTATATCACAAATCACAGTGTCTTCCTATTAAAGCAACTCTTCCTGCTTATTGTATTTTATTGTACAGCAGCATTGCATATAATGATTATTTCCTTTTGTGTTGTACTATAGCAAAGTAGTTACTGAAATCTACTGTGTACTTACCACCTGCCAGATTTCATGCACCAGCATTTTTCTTTTCCTTTTATTTTGCTCCTTGGCCCCCTGTTCACTCCCTGAAAGGATTGCACAGCTTGCCTTCCCATCTACTCCATTGCTTGAACAGAGAGAGTGGAGAATCAGGGAGAAACTGAAGCTGTATCTATGCAGTAAAGCTTTGTGTATTTGTGGGCAAGAAGGCTTTCATAAATATTAATGACAAAACTCCAGATACACTCACAAGGATGGCTTCCAGCCCTGGGCATTATTTGATGCCTGCTGGACCCCATTGGTGTCTGTGGGTCCCGTGGAATGGTCTTGCATTGGCTAACATATTACTGATTAATCTCTAGTTCCATCTGTTGCTTATTATCCACACCATGCTAAATCTCTTTGCTTCATAACTCACATTGCCATGTCTGTGCTCTCCATTTCTTCTCTTTTGATTGGGCATAACCATTCTGAATTTTGATATGTATTTTCTGTGACAACACATCCTTTGCAGTGCCCCTGATCCTGCAAGGTCCCTGCCTTCAGCAGTCCCCTCTGAAGTCAATGCGAGCTGTGAAAAGTTCATGTACGGAGGATAGATTTTACACTATTAAATGTCATTTACCATAAAGCAGGATTTGGAGTTTGGTCTCACTTATTAAAACATAATAAAACAATGCAAGATCAATACTGGAGACAAAATTTAAACCACTGTGCAATGTTCAGGGTTAATATTTCACCTTATTTATATGAGTGCTACATCATGTTGAAGCAGTTATACATTACCCTACTCTAGTATTATATAGTGAGGGGCAGTGATATAAGTTATTTCCTTGTCTTATGAAACCCGAAAAATTGCAACAATGGCTTTGGAGAGTTGCTCAAGTGAATAAATAATGTTTTGGTAGAAGCTACAGTTGGATGTTATCTGCCAATATTTATGTCTTGTAGGACCAAAGTTCCTTTGCTGTTCTTTGAAAATGTGGACTGCAGGTAGAAAATCAGAGATTATCATTGTCTCCATTCCCTCTAGGCATAAATCCAACAGAAAGTTAAGCACCTGGAGCTTGACTTGAATGGCTGCATAAATGGAAGTCCATTGCCTTAAATTACAGTGGACATCAGGTACTTATCTGACGTTTTCCTTTGGCCCTTGAGACTACCTGGGTGCAAAAGCTCATCTGTTGCAAAGCCCCCGAAGTGCCTCAGTTGTGATTCAGGAGCTGTCTCTGTTAGGCTGGGGAGTCTCTCCTGCTTGCCTGCTTCTTGGTGCCGGCCCCAGCAAACAGAGCAGGTTCTGCAGAGTCTGCAACAAGCACAGAAACCTTTTGCACCTGAAAAAAAATTCTACAGATCTCCTCTGTCCTGAGGGATGATTTAATATTAAGAGAAAGTTTTTTCCTGTGAGGGGCGTGAGGCACTAGCACAGGTTACCCAGAGAAGCTGTGGATGCCCCATCCCTGGAGGTGTTCAAGGCCAGGCTGGATGAGGCTTTGAGCAACCTGGGCTAGAGGGAGCTGTCCCTGCCCATGGCAGGGGGGTTGAAACTCCGTGATCTTGAAGGTCCTTCCAACCCAAACCATCCTGTGATTCTATGATCTTTAAGGTCCTTTCTAATTGAAACCATTCTGTGATTCTATGTCAGGGTCACCCAGCTGCAGGCAGTGCTTCAGCAGCATGCCCTCAACCTGCCTTCTGAAACTGTTCTCTCATTTGTAAAACAAGAAAATAATTTGCATTGTTTTAGAGAGGAGGAGTGGAGGGGGATGATGCAGGAAGCGTTGTTCCAGATATGGTGCTTTGTGAGTGGTTTGGGGGGTCCTCTGCCTCCAGGGTTTCCTGTGGCCTCACAAAAGCATCTGCTGGAAGTTGTAGGCTCCATTCCAGGAGGTCAACACATAGAGGTCATTTGGCTTTAGTGCCAAAGAGAAGTTATTTACACCTTAAGCATTGCGCTGCACTTCACTGCTAAAAGGATAAAGACAGCTTAAGCTCTTGTGAGATTTGCATAGCTCTTAACATGTCCTGTTAGCAGACTTTGCCTGTAGAATGTGGAAGCAGGGCAGATAATTGAATTTCCAGGACAGAAACTGTGTTAGTACATCTTCACTGATGTGCTGGAGCTCCCAGACATAATCAAGAACAGAACAAGCATGACTTCAGCTGTTTCTAATCTAATTTCTGTGCAGCATATGACTACAGGTACCACCTTGTGAAACAAACCTCAGAAATTACGTTTGAGTGCTGTTGGTACTGTTTGGATCTGTAAGCATTGCATAAGTTTCTGTATGTGCATGGGTTTTGATGTCAGTCATGACAAGGGGTTGTCAGTTCTGCCTTTTATTTTGGGCATTCGCACAGCTCCCCAACAAAACTAGGTTCTGACATTGTGTGGCCACTTGGGGGCTTGTCTTTATTAAGAAGCTGGAAAGCTTGGCTTTAGTTGGTGTCCTGGCTCCTACTTCAGATAGGCTAAATCGTACCGTACATCTTGCCTCTCTCGAGTCACGCTCTCTTTTTGAAATATCCGTATGTTTGTATCTGAACTTCCTGCTCACTCAGGTGCTTGCAGGGGAGGAACTGAGTAGCTGCAGGTTTTCCCTCACTGTATAAATGTGGCAGCGGCTCACAGGGCCTGCTTAATCTCCAGGTGATTAAAGGTGTCTAAACAATTCCAAAGGCCATGGAAGTGCATAGATGTCTTTGAATTCCTTGCTGGAGTTATGGTGCCTTTTAGCCATGCTTGCACGATGTGATTTCCTTGACACCAGAGAAGGGGTTCTGTGTGAAACCAGTATGAAGGACAGAAACATTTCATTTGGAGGCAGGTGGACTCAGCAAAATTGTTGAAGCTATTCCGTGGCTTTGTAAGAAACCATGATGCAATTTGATGGTATTCCAAAATATGGAACAAGAAATATTTGCCGTGTCATGTCTTCATGGCAGAGATATGTAGGGCATGTGAGTCACCCGAGTGCTTAGATCACCTTTTGTAGGGTGTGCTGAGCTCCAGGCTACTACAGCTGTGCTGAGAGCAACGTCTGCTTGGACGTGGGGATGTCTGCATTCTCCTGGTATCATACCAGTCCCCATTCAGACATATTGCTAAATGATGACATAGGCATTTCATGAAATTTCTTTAATCACATCAAATGCGCTGATGCATAGCGGTCAAAATTGGTGCAAGTGACTTTCTGGGAAGGTGAAAGGAGACGCCGGTTAAGTGAGAGTGGGCATGAGTTAGAGAATAACACAGTTTCCAGTCGCACAGGCATATAATCCAGTAACTTCTTTTATGACTTTGTCTTTGTTAAATCCTCTCTTTATCACAGAAGCACTAAAAATATCACTTTAGTTGATAACCTGAGAAGTCCTGAAGGAGACTATTAGTAATTGTAAGGTGTTTAATTTGCATCCAGTGATGTGTCCCTGTGTGGAATTTGTCCCTGTGCCTTCTCTGATTGTGATGATGAAAACATACTCTTAATGTTTTACATAGTATAACTTTTCTCCTTAGAATTTGATGTAATCCTTGACCTCTGATCTGTAGAATCCTACAATAATCCTTTTATGATAGTATTATCTCTTGAACTGACCATTCAAAGGCCTTAGGAACTGCAGAGTGCTCCTAATTAACTTCTCTGAGATACTGTTTATTCCATTCGTCTTTTTTCTGTCTTATATTTGAGTGTCACCATGGCATCTGTTTGTTTCCCCCCTCCCCCCATAATTATAGATAAGGGAGATAAAATCTAACCTTGCTAGAAAGTCATTAATATTAAAATAGTCCCCAGATAAGCCTGTAAATCTCTAAGCTGCATAGTTTGTCAGTACCTTACTCAAGAATTCACCTTTGGAGTGAACGCAGATCCGCAATACAAATTAGTAGCCGTTTCTTGCATACTTAAATCTACTTTTCAACTTAGGAACCTGATGAATATTTCTGTTTTCATGTTGAGCATTGGCAGGGATGAACTGTTCCAATCTTAGGGCAAAATGAGCAAATAACTTTGAAGAAAATATAATGTGAATATGTCCTTTATAACAAGAACTTAAAGTTATTTGCTGCTGTTATTGTGATCATTGTTAAATATATGTCACGTAGCACTATATAAATGCTGTGGGTACAGAAGTCAGTGTTCTGAAAACTAAGAGTTAGACACCAGTATCCTCAGTCATGGGACTTTCCAAGATGTTTTCTTTGGGACCTTTTGAGGAATACGAAAGGGACATTTGACCCTTTGCTATAGGTCTGTTAGGCTTTTTTTTGATTTTAAAATACAAGTTTAATAAGAAAAAAAATACAAGGAAAATAAGCCAACTGAAATAACATTCTGAATTATTTAGAATTGCACAGGAGATGAAAGCTGCTTAGAAATGTCCAGGTTGGAGATAATGCATTATGATCAATAAGTGAATACTATTCTTCCTAAACCCAACTATATTTGACATACATTATTAAAAAGGTATAAAATTGTCTGATTTCATTACCAATTCAGGGTTATGCTATAGTGTACGTTTATAGCTGAGGAGGTCATACAGTACAAAGTCAGCATTTGGATTCATAGTTTTTATTTTTTAATTATTTTAAAGGATTGTAGAAGACCAGATTTCAATCTTTACCCTCCCTTCAATCTGTCTGTCTCAGTTGAGTCATTCTTGTTCTTTGGACAGAAATGTGGGATAGGAGGAGTACTAAACAGTTGCTAACTGTAAGAGTGCTTGGGGAGTATGCCTTCATAAGGACCATCCCTAAAAACACACTCCTTCCATTACAAAGGAAGAGGAGAATAGGAAGATGGAAAGTAAGTGTTGACACTGCACTTGCATTGTTCATGCCTCAGCACATTCATATCAATACATTACATTTTAAAAATTTGCAAGCTTTTCTTTAGCAGCTCTGTTTTAACATCTTTAGTGTGCCTCAGTTGGTTGGGTCAAGCACCTTCTAGCACTTTCCATATGACATATTTTCCTTCCTAAAACAGTCTGTTCTTTCCCTTCTATGTCTATCTACCCTCATTTCTTCTTAACAGAGACTGTAAATGTCAGTATGTCTTGCTGATAATTTGCTTTTTAAAACTACCTGACTCTGGAACAAAATTGTAATGCTTTATGGCACAGCTGTGTTATTTCATTGACTTTGCTCCTATCATCAGCTAATTTGCTTTAAAGCTATTTTTACAGTAATATGAAATATCTGTAGATATTTCTAAAGTTTTGGATATATTTTCAAGTACTTTGTCTTGCCGAAAGTCCACAGACTCAGCTGTAACAGGAATCCCACTGTGCCAGCATTTCTTGACATAGCTCTGCCCAGACAGGCAGTGCCTGCCCTGAGGACATTGCCTTGTGAGTACAAATCAGAAAGTCATGGCATGCTGAACTTATGCAGAGAATGGTAGTTCATTATTTTCAAAAAGGATCACCGGTTGTATGAGTGTAGATGCAGTTGGAGCTCTGGCTTGGGCTCTGGGCATTGTTTAAGGGGTTCCATCTTTACAGGCTACTGTTACTTTATAGGTTGTATCTTGTTTTTTTGCTTGATTTTTTTACTTTCTCTGCCAAACTGTTGGAGGTCTACATGTTTACTGGCTGAAATGTATGCGTTTTCATTAGTTGAACTGTTCGGAAGAATACTGTGGAATAAGAGGAGAGGAGTTCTGAACACCTTTGTAATTGAAAATTACTCTCTTAGGGAGAAGAGGTGCAGTTGTTCTGTATTTCCCACTGTTCAAAAACTGTAGGCAAGTTACTTGAATTTTTTGCCCCAACTTTTTCTAAATTGCACTATAATCTGCAGTAATGTATCTCTTACTGCCGACTAGATTACAGAGGTGTCCCATTGAGTTCAAATCCATCTCTAGAGAGTAGAGAGACCCTCTTCTGACGTGAACAGTTGAATTCACCCTCTTTTTATAGACTCTGAAGCAGTGAATTTACTTGATTCTTTCTACTATGGAAATGCTCACTGTTGCATGTCATTCCAAGAGAGAACCTTGTGATTCCACTACTTTATAATCAAGCAAGAAATATTGATACCTGTTTTCCTTACAGCTAACATGATCTGCTTATAAACTTTTCTTCTTAACTTACATGTCAACNAAGTATTTTAACTTCCTACATAATGTGTGAATTATCCTGAATCGTTGTATCTGTGCTAAAATTTTCAAAGAAGTTCAAGAAAATATGAACTGAGGTAGAAAAATACCTTCCAATATTGTTTTTTAATTAGTTTTTGCAAACTGCTGCTTACTGTGTTAAAAAAAGATTATCAAAACAAGAATGATTTATGCATCTGTATACACAGCATTTCAGGAGAGATGGAGAACATAACAAGTGACATCTCTACCATTACCTTACTCCATCACTTGACAGTGCCAGCAGTGGTCTCTGTGCTCCTGTTATTAGGTGCCCAGGCCACTTTGAATATCTTCCCTTTTATAGGCTTCAGGTATCCTTATAGGCTTTGTGTGTTCTTGTATCTGTCTTGTTTGCTAGAAAGATGATGTGAGGTTGGAATCACCTCTTTAGACTGGTAAAAGTCAGTTTATTGAAAGTCAGTCAAAATGCTGCAATTTAGTTCAGTATAACAGGAAGAATATATATTATTTTTTATTCTATTTAACTATGCAGACTTAAGAACAGTTATTTATCATAGCACAATGTTTAGATTTCTCTTAATGCTTTAAGTAGCATCTGTGTGCTTTTACAGGGATAGTACTAATAGAAATACCAACACTAGCAGAAATAAAGAAGAAAAAGGTGCATCTTTCCATTATCAGCTGGCTCCCTTAAAGTACTTTCAGCTGTTCCATCTTCTCAATGGTTACTGCTATCGTCTAAGTCAAACATAAATACAAAAGAGAGGATAAGCAGCACACACTTATCTTTTTCACCTAATTTATTTTGTGATTTCTTTTTATAGTTGTGCACCCTACTTTTTATTTTGTATTTATTATTGAAACTGTGAAGTCATCCCTAAGCATGCGGATGAAACCAAATTTCTAATGTGGTGGATAAAACTGATTAAGTGTTCTTACCAGAGATAATCACTTCCAAGGTCTCTGGCTCTTTCATGGCCACAACCCTTGCTGGAAATCGAATGCAGCAATAAATTGAAAGAAACCAATGATTCAACCTTCAAATTCCACAAATACACTCCAAGCTTGCAGCACTGGTATGAGCACATAGCACATAAGTTCCTTTTTTTTTTTTTTTTTTTTTTTTTTTTTCATTAAAGTTTAAGAAGATTTGGAGGAGATCTTCTATAAAATATATCCTGTTCAGAATGCAGACACTGTAATCCTTTTCTATGTCAAAGTTAATCCCAATCCTATCATTTGTTAACCTACAATGTAAACCGTAGAATAAATTTACCATGGTCTGTATCATTCCATCTTTGCCTACTACTGGCCAGTCAGCAAGAGGACAGTAGGGAGATGGACCCTCGTACCACTCATTGTAAGTTACTCAAACCAGGAGGAGTGTGCAGTAGAGGAAGATCCAGTTGTGGGTTTCTGGTGTGAGCTGCTTTTTAAACGTAAAATGAGCTGGAGGTTCAGTCCCTGGAAAGCTGTCTGTCTCTGGTAATCCATCTCTATGTATGGTCTCATATATTTTTTTTATGTGAGAATACTGTTGGAAATGCATCCTAGGAGCCTAAATAAAATGGGAGAAAGATTTCTACTGGACTAGGACTAACCTTTGTGTAAGGACAGTTTTTAATTTCGGTGAATGCTGTTCTGATCCTTTCTGCTCTTGTCCTTCACCTCTTAGGATGCATTGCTTTAATTGCTTGCTTTTAAATATTCCTTCTGGCATCAAGGTCCCATAAGCATTGGCAAAAAAATCGTAGGTTCCATTGTTCTAAGATTGTGAGACCAAGTCTAGCAAATTTGTCCGTGTAGCTAAAACTACCCCAAATTCTGTGTGAATTGATAGCTCTGACCTGCACCTGCTTGATTTCTGCGATGCCTTTATGTGGTAATCAGAATTGCACACAAATTTCCAGATGAGCTTTCAGTAGCATTATTGCCATGGCCAGGGTACCTTTCCGTGATCTATGCCTCCTTCCCTTGTTTGCCCAGTGTAGTGCTTTTTACGCCAGGACAGATGGTTTTGTTATTTGCAATCCCCACAAGATCTCCTGTATGATTTCTATGTTCAATAATGATTTCCATGTTTATTTTTGGTACCCAGATTATTGCCTTGCTTTTGCCAGCACTGGGCTGTCTGTATCCACCCATGAACTGAATCTACTCAATCACTGTGTATCTGGTGGTTCTACGGTTCTGGAAGCTGAACGCTTCTCTGCCTCGTTTGTATACCGTGTAATTCCAACATGCTGACCCAGCAGCTTTTCTGTAGATGCTTATTTTGTCTCTAACATTTTGCTGTTTGCCACTACCTCTGGCCTTACCTAAATACAAGCATATTTTAATTTACTTGTGGAAATTCGATTTTTTTTTTCTGCTTTACACTTGCACAACATATACAGCTTTTTTTAAGCTACAAATAGGACTGACAATCCACCACCCTTTTTAGTTTTTGAATAATAAACTAGTTAAATAAACTAGGGAAAGTATTTTTTTTCCCCATGGTGCCATTCATCAAGTAGTATAGTTCTATATTTGTGTTCACACAAACATTTTCTATTTTAATACCAGTTTCTCTCTTAGCATTTGGGGTTCTTCTGTAGTACAAAATCCAGTTAGAGCGCTGTCATCACTTGAAATGGATAATGTGATTTAGTCTATTAGCGTAGATGGGTGCCATGTTACAACACTGCCTCCGAGTCAAGTTACATTTGAGACATAAAATAGGGATGATTAGGTAACATGGTGAAAATACGATTTGGTTATACCTCAGTTGCAGAACATTTTTAGCCTGGGCAAAATGTGATTTTTCTGGTAGTCAGGTAGAGTGTTTATTCTTGCAGGCACCAACATATACACGTACTGAGGCTAGGATAGCAGCTCCCCTGCAGTCTCTGTGATTTATCAAACAGATAAAGATGCAAAATCCTGCAAATCCTCTGCAAATTCTCTATTAGCAGCATTTATGAGTCCTCATATCCTCAAAAATTTCATATACATCTGATGGACACTTTTGCCTCATTCCATCTACTGTTGTATTCTGTGTGGAGTGGAGTGTCAGGAGGATGGAGCCAGGCTCTNAGGCTTGAATGATAGGTGTCCACCACATGTCTTCTAGAAGAGATCTCTGGAAATCAATCTGTTTCGATAGTACAAATGCCACAGGTTGTTTCGTAAGTAATCTAGAAACTACTAGTAATTGAGAAAGATGTAGAATTAACATCCAAGGGCACTGTCACTAGAAATTATCAAAGAAATGGAGTAGATCTCCTATTTTATATCTCTACTTTATAATTTTTATGCTAAGAGCCTCCATTTTTTCATTCTGTCAGACTGTGAAGTCTTTATTTAATGAGTATTTGCAATGACTTGAATAAATTGCTGCTCGAAGTACTCTCCCAAAATTACAGTTCTTCATTGATAGGAAAATACAGTCTAGCTAAATACCAGTACATGGTTCTCGAACGGATATCATGAAGCGCTTGCAGTCACCTTGGAGTTTATTTGACAAATACACTGTTCCAATTAGTAACCTTGATATGTCTTTTAAAATATTGAAAAAACTTTAATCCATATAAATTACAGGAGATAATGTCTTTTCCTGAGCAATTCAGCAGTTCTTTCTGGAGTGTTAGCAGTAATCGACAGCAACGGGAGTGCTGGAAAGTGGGAAGGAGAGACAAAAAGACAATGTGGGGGTTGGGTAAGGGAAGAGCAATATAAACTTCTAGGATTTAGTTGCCTCTTTTGATTTGGTGTGATATGAGATGCTTGTAGACAAACCTTTTTTTCAGGATCAGAAATAAAGCCCTGAGCATTGGCTCTTGCTTCAGGACCATGTGGCTGGTGTTTCTGTCCTGCTCTGAGCCGGCTTGCTGCAGTTCACCAGCAAGAGGTGATGGAGCAAATGAACAGAACTATGAAGTGTGGTATATGATGACCCTGGGCCTCAGTGTTTTAGCATTTTTCCTCTCTATGATAGGGTCGCAGCCACTAGTCTTGCTCTCTCCAAACTTGGGTTCTGGCATAGGCTGCTGAACAAGTGTTGATTTAGCAACATACAGAGACACGGATCAGCTGATGCCTTCATGGTGCAGCTTGAGGGACATCTTTGTTGACTCCAGTTTATTTTTCCTTTGGTTTCCTGTGTGGGGTGGATATTCATGTAAAGTATTTTTGGCCTGCTCTACCTCTAGTTCCAGAATATTGTTCCAGGTCTTGATTTTCAAACGAGACATCCAGTTAACTTTTGTTCATCATTGGATGTGCCTGCCTTTTGATCACATGTGTTTGGCTTTTTATCTGAACACTATGATTAGATTGCTTTTTGAATGAAGTCCAAATCTTCGGTGCTGCACTTGACAGTTTCCCATAAGCCTACATTTCTGATTCATGGATACCACAGCTATAAAATTTGGCACAGGATAATTTTCCATAGCAGTAAACAAAATGAAAATCCAGAAATCAAAAAGACTCTAATAGACAAAGGTTGTTGCCCCTTGTGCTCTCTTTATTTCTTTTCTTTTTCTATTTTAGAGGTATTTGCAGAACTCAGCTTCCCTGTAACATTGTACTACATCCTAGTTTCATTTAAGTACAGAAAATACCTTTTCATTCATTCAACCATGAAGCTATTGCTGTTACAAATGGATTTTTCTATAAACATCATCCCATGTAGTCAGGTCTGGATCACATCAAAACAAGCTGCTTGAAAAGAGCTGTTGTAATGCTGCCTAACCTTTTGTTTCTTCTTTGCCATCAGAAGCTCTTCTATCTGTTAAGTGCCTCAGTAGGAAGTCCTTCTGAATCCTCAAATCTTGTGTATCTCTGTATCCTTTTTTTTTTTTTCAGTGCACAGTTTGCAACTCCATCTGCCTCTGATGTCTGTTTTTATATAGCTGATTACCACTCCAGACCAAAAGTGTTTCACAGTGACAGCTACAGTCAGTCCAAATTAACTATCCTCTCCATTTCTTATGATGGCTCCTTACTTTTTCTGCTTCCTCCAGGAGTATGCCATATTTTTCCATGGAAAATTTCAGTAGCCTTTCACAGCTCCTCTTCTGCCTGAACCACAAACCTGTTTTTGATTTATCAGCCTTTTATTTCCTTGACTTCTTTCTCTTCTCTCTGCAATCTCTATAACCAACTTCGTTTTTCAGGGATATACTATAATCCAAGTGGTATCCAAACTAACAGCTTGTGGCTGTGGAAATGCCTCTTTTCCAATTGTAAAATGTGGTATAGCATCCTGACAGAGCTGCTTTGCTTTGAGATTAAGCACTGATTCCAGTTATTTTAACTTTTATTTGAAACTAACAGGAAGAACGAGCACTAATAAGTCAAATAGTGCCACTATAATATATGTAGATAGGGAACACGAAAATGGAAAGCCCTAGCACAGTGGTAGAGATGAGGGCAGAACCGGGCAGGTTAGTGGATAGAGGGACAATCTTGCTCCCAATGGATGAAGTTGTTGGTTTAATCTTTCCTAGGCTGGGATGAGCATCAAAGGATATAACAGACCGTTATAAGACTGTGGGCCTGGCAGTGGAAATAGAGAGGAATGGGAGGTGCTTGAAGAATGTGCTGCTTCTCTCACCGCCGGAGCGGGGCAAAGTTTTTGAATTAAACTAATCAGGTGTCTCGTGCAAGGAAAAAATTAAAATCTAAGTGAGAGTGAAAAAAAATATAGTCTTCGTTGTGTTGTACCCTTTGTCTTGTTCAGAAGCAACTGTCTGTTGGGAGAGGGAACACTGGGGGGCTTTTTCGGTTGGCGGTGCTGAGTTAAGGAGCTGCAGCTGAGGGATGGTTCTCGGGGTTAGTAAATCCTCCTGTTCCCAGTGGTCACCAGCTGGGCAAACAGGTCTGCAGTGAAAGCTGCGAAGGGCAGTGACAAGCATGGGGATTGCTTATTGTTTGCAGCTCTGTTTAAGGTGCTAAACTGTGAGCAACTAGAAGTGTAGTAGTAAATCAGAAAGAAGAATAATATGGAACTGACACAGTGATTTTTTTTTTTTTTAGAAGCTGTTGGAAAGTGTAGAAGTAGCATCTGCCTTTCCAAACTAAGATACCAGTTGTCCATTTCTATTAAGGAAATTTACAGCTCTTTGTATGTGAACTTGCTTTCTCAGCCTTTTAACATCTCTTACTCCTTATTCGCAACTATGGGAATTAAAAAAACGGGATAAAATTTGCATCATCGGATTCTTGTCAGCTGCTACCATGTTATTGAGTAATACATCATCAGGATGGTAGTGCATTTGTAATGATGTATTGCATCAGTGCATCATTAGGGGAATTATTTTCTTTGATATATTAGTCAATAATGGTCCTTAGGCGGAAAATATTTTGAAAAGTCAAATTCCAAAATCTTATTTTAAGTTATCCATAAATGCACTGTAAATGAAAGATATTGATGGGTCAAGTTCTTATGTTATCTTTCTGTGTGTGAAAGTCTCTGTGGCAGGTGACTTGTGAAATTGTCAGTCTGTTTTGCACACTTCGCTTTCTATGGGCTTTACCATAAATAGATATACAAGGAAACACTGGTGGAAGGAGAGAATAAAAGCATCTGTCTTCACTGAGCTAGAGAAAAGGGCAAAGAGGTCCTTCACAAACTAAGAATGATGTTTTGCCAGCCCGATTCCAATGTCTTGCAGACAGCTCTCGTGGAAGATCCTTGCAGGATTTAGACTTGAAATCTGTATCAGACTGTGTAATGATCTTTTTAATTTTCTATTGAAGTGATTTTTGAATAGAAACAATCTTAACGTTGTCATCGACTGTCTCCTCTGTCTCTAATTAACATCCTGTGCTGATGATTACAATTTTGGTCTGTGGCACAGCTTTGTTTACTTATCTAGGTAATTGCTATACCTATAGACTCGTCTATTAGAAGCAAATTAAAAGGGATAAGTGGAGCTTAAGATAAAGCAGTTGTTAGCTCATGTTGAGTAGGTGTGAATGTGAAGTATGGGTGAACAATTACAAGTGTCAAAAAGTACACATTAGCATGTTTTGTTTACCATTCTTGAAACCCTTGTTTGTACTTTTTCCACTTTTCAAGGATAGACAAAAATACTTTCTACTGTACAGAGATGAGAATTTAACCTTCAATATGCAAATTATTTAATAAGCATCATGACCTTATTAAAACTAAGTGCTTTTCCTCCATTCTTGGCTGTTTAAAGAAACTCCATTTAAGCAAGACTGCCAACAAAATGATTGTTCCCCTATGGTTATGCATGCAAATAAATAACTTAGTACATGACTAATCTCATCCTGGGCAAAAATCTTCTCTAGTGAGCAGTTTTTCAAATACATTTCTTAATTGGCAAAGATGTGTGTATTTTTTTTGTAAGTTGTGTAATAGCTAATGAATAAGTGGGGAAACATGAAATACCAAAGAAGATAAATATTTGTGAAGTGCCAAAAGGTTAAATTAACATTTATTTGGGACTTTTTAAGCAAATACTTTTGCAGTGATTTGTTAACCATGAATGAAGATTTATAAGCTTTTCATGTTATTAAGTATTTTGCAGTGCAGGGCTCCTTTTGCAAGCTGGTTCTTTTCCAAAATCAACGGTAGCTGCTTTAATGTTCACATATTGATTGACAGCCAAGTCTGCAAGGTTCATAATTTGGAGATGGTGGTGCAGTTTCCATATTTGATGTCTTGTCAGTTTGAAGAGCATTAAAATGAGCTTTCACACTATATTTTGACCCACATAATGTTAAATAAGTGGAAAAAAAAATAACTGTAGCTGCATATTCATTTTACAATCATAAGACCTTGGTTGTATATAACAACTATTTAGGCTGGAGAACTAATTTTATTGAAACCAGTTTTTATATGTGTGTTCTTCACTAGATGAACCTGAACCTATATCCAGGATCCACAACAGCTTTCTCACAGAGAGGAAAGGTCAGGTGCAGAGCTAAACTGCAGCAATCCATTTGCTTTGAAAATCATATTGAAATGGACAACGGTTCAAAATTATGCAGCTTTTCTGTTTCTGAGGATTAATATGTAGCATCGTGTCTGGAAGGTTGACATCGAGAATAAGTTGGGTTCTGATGCTGACTGAAAACACAAACATTTACCTACCTATGTCAGGTTGGTCTGCATTTTCAGGTAAATTATTTTTTAGAGAAGAAGCAGAAAGGGAAGAATAAGTTTCTCTGGTCAAATTGAAGGTTGGACCTTAGAAGCTGCTAGCACTTTTTGTTAGCAGTTTGACCACAGCAAATGTGATGATCCTGTATCTTAAACCAGTTGTGTATGTATTCTGTGCAGCAAAGACACAGTTCTTTGCATTACATGGGAATAAAGAATGTGTGGTCATCCTGTGGAAACAGGGGCAAGAAAAATGCAAAGCTGTATAATCTGATACAGTTCTTACATAACAAAAGCAGTTTCACTTTGCAAATTTTCTAACTAATATACTACAATGCATAGAACATATATTTAGTCTGGAAATCCACATATGGTAAGTCAGGTGGACTTTCACCTTTCTAATTGATGTCTGTGGCCTTGAAACCACTCCAGCCCATTGCAGTAAAAACCTCTTTACAGCAGCTCTCCCTTTCTCATTCACTATATTATGCTTTCCTTGAATTTCCTGGAATTATCACTTCCTGGATAGAAAAGTCAGTAGCAACCCTCAAACAATTCCTCGAATCAGTATGAAAGACTGAAATCTCAGAACAAAACCTGAGATCGAAAATGAAAGAAATCTGCTCAATTCATGCAAGTGTCTTGCTTCAGTTGTCCAAGAACATTGCCATTCACTTTTGACACTTGTGTGATTGCTATAATTAGTGTGATTCCCAAATTGAAATGTTGTTTTACAGAATAAGTCTGAGAAATTTGTCAGAACTGTCATTCTTGCAAAAAGTTTTGGCTTGGTAGCATCAGCATTTTCTGAGTAAAAAGATTTGTAGAAAGAAAGAAATCCTGACACCAGATTTATTAATGTTTTCCTTCAGTATCAAGCCAGCAGGAAGAAAATTATGATTCAGAGAGATGTGTTTGAGACACAGTAGTTCTCAGGGTATCCCTGAGGATAACGTAGTTCTGCACTAGTGTAGGTCTTTTCAAAAAACCCTAGTGTAGCTGCCAGCAATGGGTCACATTTTTCTCTGACCTGAAGAACCACTACAGAGTTTTACCCACTGATAATGAAATGAATATTGGTAAAACTGAATTTTTCTGCTATTCCTTACTGACCTAGTAGCTTAAATAATTTTTGAACTAAATTAACAAATCATTTTCATCTCCTTTTCTTCTCTATTTCATTTACCTTTTACCAGATGGGATGCAAAAAAAAAATCATCAAGTTAAAAGAGAAAACTACATCCCTAATCAATGTTTATCTTTCTGTTTAATTTTGCAATTATCATTAGTGTCTTGGCTCTCCAAAGCAGATGGGCTGTAGGCTTGCTGTAAATCAACCTTAAAGTAGCTGTCTCTCTTACCGTGTTGGGTTGTAAAATGTAGGTGCTTCTGGAATTGTATGGAGTCCATAGTGCATCTTTCCTATTTTTTCTGTAATTTCTGTATTATTTTTTTTCACATCACTGTTTGTAATGTCAACATGACTTAATTTGGTTTTCCTAGAAACTAAAAATGTCATCTAATGTTTGCTAAATGTGTCACTCAGTACATTCCTATCACTGCTTCTGTTGCAGTGCCTAAATGCACAGTGTTTGCCTTTGTCTGAAGCTTTTCTCTACCTTTTCCCACCAAGCATTTGTTGTCATTGCCACGCCTAAGTAGCAAACAGGTGCCATCCCAAATAAATCGGCAAATTGTCTGCTGTCTAACAATGCCAGAAGATGACAGCACCACAGGACACACAAATCTGAAGATTCAGACAGAAACATAGAATGGTTTGAGTTGTAAGGGACCTTGTAGATCGTCTAGTTCCAACCCCCATGCTATTGGCAGGGTAACCTCCCACTAGAACAGGTTGCCCAAAGCCTCATCCAGCCTGACCTTGAACACCTCAGTTACAGCTCTTGGTCATCACAGTACAATATGAATTTACATACAACCGTACCACAATACATTGCTTTCCCTGAAGAAGTAGTGCCCATTGAGCACTTTATGACATGCCAGAGCCACTGGTGAACTTTTTTGAAGCAAGTGGAGAGGACACTGCTGTTTCTAAGTCCTCTTTGTCTGTCTGCACCGGCAAGCCAGCCCTGAGTCCAAGTGAAAGTAGAGGGTCACTAAATGATGAGTGTTGCTAGAGACTGAGCCCTTGACTTTGCAATCCCAAAGGAGCAGCATGCTCATTAAAGCCCAGCGCTTCCCGTGCTCCTTGGAGAAAGGCGCAGAGAACTTGAGAACTTTTAGCTATGAAAGGGGGATAAACAAAGAGCACCTCAGGACTCCCGACAGGCCGACAACTTTTCCCAGTTTTAATATTTTAGTGTCTATTATAGTTTGTGTAGTACACTTCTGCCCCTTTTTTGCCACCCTGGTTTTAGCACTTTTTATGTAGCGTAAAATAGTTTCCATAACCTGCAGTCTAAAATCTAAAAGATAGGCTGGGAAAGGAGGAACTGAGCTGCAGATCAATTATATGAATAACTTGGGACAGAACAGTCTGTGAGTCGTAAAAATTATCCATCTCCTGATTTTGCCAGGAGTTTATCATTGGGTGATCTGTTACAGTAAAAGAACCATATATAGAAACGTTGATCATATGAATAAGATCTTTCTCCATTTTCAGCAGACGGAATGCAATCCTTAAATTGTATTTAACTTCCTCATTCTGTTTTTGTTTCTGTTGTGCCTTTGGGTCAACTTTGAACAGGATAGTAAAGATTCTAATTCACTATTTTTGGATTCCTGAAGTTGCACAGTAATGCTTCTTCAGCACGTCAACAAAGTCACCAGTTTTCTAAGTAGGTCTCCATTTGGTATTTTTAGGAAGGGCTCCATATGTGCAGTGTAACTGCTAGAACATACCAGGAAATAAAGAGGAATTTTAAGTTCAGATCCAAAATTATTACCTTTGAATTTTGCCTGAATTAAAGAAAAAGATTCATTTACCTATTGTTTCTTCTGCTTACCTTGCATGTTTTTCACCAGTAGGCAAGGAGCATCTTAAATGGCTGTAACTTTACTGAAACTGGGAAGAATACAAAGCAACAAATAAGGTTTGGTTTCGTAAATATACCTAAGAAGAAGGAATAAAATTAAATAATTTGGGGGGAAAAGTCACAGCTTTGGCGTAGCTGTAAGGGAGAAAGTTCTCCAGATCTCCAGCAAACTAGTCCTTCTCAGGCAACATGGAAACATTGTAGGGGTGATAAAAAAGGAAAGCGCGTGCTCAGCTGCTATGAAATGAGGTTAAGCTGCTGTAGTTTAGCTGGTTTTTTAATTGTAATTATTCAACCGTATTTAAAAACAGAGTCTTTGGATTTTCTTACTTTTGTAGCTTTTTTTGAGGAAAAATCATACTATTTCTTACTAACAGAAAGCCTCATACTGACATTTCTCTCTTTTTCCAAAGATTTACCTGTTTTCACTTGCTCATGCATTGAGTCGGTCTGCAGGGAGAATTAATATATTAGATATACCAAGCCAGCTCATTTTTCTTCTGTCACTTTTGCCATGATTAATGATAGCGAAAGTGTGTTTAACTCTGTTCCAAGTGACACTTCTGGTATTGCTCAATGCTTGGATTTTTTTGAGTCTGTTATCATTAACTAAAAATAAATCCAAGTTAAACTGCAGAGGCAGATAAAGCTATTTCCTTCACTTTCTTGTTTATTCCTGTTTTGTCCTTTTGGAATGACTACATTTATGCATTCCAATATTTTGAACATTTCCAGCAACTGTAAAGATGATGCAATTAAGCAGTATTTAAGCTTACTGTGTTTTATAAATATAGGATGATCTATTGATGTCTTCTTAAGTTGGACAGTTTCAACTCATAATTGTTAATGTACTAAAAGAGCTCTGGGCCCTGAGGTGACTGGGAAATGGAAATCTGTCTCCTGTCTGATAAACCAGCTTTAAAGAGAATCAATACCTAAAGCTATCACGTGCTTTCGTAACAATACGCTGCCCTATATCGCTGCACAGAAAAGAGCCAGGAAACCTTTAAGTACTGCTT
>VZTO01024719.1:216638-233678 GCA_013400615.1 Syrrhaptes paradoxus
TAGGAAGAAGTGCCTAAAAGGACAGGGCTGGAGGAGAAATATTGTCATTAAAAACAGGGTTTTTTGTTTTGTTTTCTGTATTCCAGTCCCTCATTTCATCCTCTGTTCCTCCTTTCCTTCCTTTCTTTGCTAAGTGCATATTGATTTGTGGGCAGGAACAACAAGGGCTTTGCCTGTGTGTGTTCTGATCTCATCGGAGAGGGAGGTGAATAGGAAAGGGCAATCCTTAATGACATTTTCCTGAGTCCAAAAATTATTTTGGTATTTTATAAAAAACGGCATAATGCTGAAAAACGAAAATAGCTGTCATTGGGAATCAGTGATAGACTTGTGCTGTGGAAGAGCTCTTAAATTGGAATTAATTAATTATATTTGGAATTCTCTAAAGAAGCTCCTTAAGTACTACATAAACTGCCTAGTACTACTAAGAACAGTGTTATTTTATTTCTAAAACATAAAGTAATGGAATTGTGTATTAGAGATAGTAATTTAATTGACAGGGTAAAACTTACGAACTGTAGGTATGAATCTGTAACCCTGCCTGCTGGAGAGAGCTCCAAGGTAGTGTTCTTAGAAGTCAGGTCAGTGGCCTGACACTACTCTCGGTGAAGGTAGAAATGTCAACTTTTTTTAAGGTTTGTTGAGGGGTTATTGCATTGTTTTAGACCCCTCCTGGGTTTTTATGTTATTAAAGTACGTGACAAACAGGCTGCTCCTAGCGTGAGCTGCATGCAGTGCCCTTGTACAGTGTGTTGCGCAGGGAATTGCTCATCTGTCGGCAGCTGGAGGATGATCCAGATCAGACCCTTACACTTCAGAATTATGACAGCATATGCTGGATGGATGGAAAATTCTGGTTTGCAGCAGAGATGTATTTCATCTATTTAAATGTCATACCAGTGCTGTTAGTATTCAGGGTTTCAGGGAGGGTCAGGTTCTCAGCTACTTCTTGTCTGACCTCACAAAATGCAAGCTTGACGTCAGTCTCACAGCTCAGATGCTCAACGTGATTCAAATAGTCTCATAACAGTGGTCTCAAAACCTTCGTGACGTAGTACATCATTTGCTATTTGTTTTCTTTCCAAACCTACCTATGCTCCTTAGAAATCTTGGGTTTGTATCTTAGTGTTTTCTTATCTTTATCAGTGATGACAAACTGAGGACACTTTCTCAAGAGACCCAGGCCACTTAGTGTACAGACAGCTACACATCTCATTGTACTGTCACACCAGAATGCAGTGCAGCATGCCAGAAAGAATGAATTTGGTATAACCAAGACTTTAGAGTTATGTTCTCAAGAGCCAGCAGACCAGCATTTTACAATGGTACTCAATTTGTTAGAAAAAAAAGAAAGATTTGATTTAACAGGATAGTTAACAGCGTTTCTAACTTTAGGTGTGCTGAATTTGGGCAGTTGCCCAACTGCTTTGCTTATCAGTCCCCAGCTGCCATCAGGGTTTTTACACTTCATCGGTTTTAATTTTCCAAGAAAGCATATACCTATCTTCATGCGGATCTCTGCTGTTCAGTTTTAATCTGTTTCCTTTTCTTGTTAGTCTGAATCTTGGGCTGGTGTCCATCTTTGTGTGTGTGAACCGTCTCAAACATTTAATAACCATCCAAAAAAAAAAAAAATCAGAAACCAAATGGGAGAGCTTCATTACTGCCTAGATCAGGAGCTTCAATACTCATAAAGAATTGTCAGGGTATTGGTGACTTAAAAGACAGGTGCTGATATAGCAGACGGTAGGATCTGTAGTCCAATAACCTTGAGAAATTAGTGAAGAAGGAAAGATAAAGCCACTGTTAAGGAAAAATTCATTAGGTAACACTTTTGTTTCTGATGCATCAATGGATGCAATTAAATTTTTGGCAAGAGCAATGGTATTAAACATTTTGTCCAGAAGGTTATTATAGCTTGAATTGAGAGGCTGGACAGCTAAACAACTATTGTCATCAAAACATACGGGAGAAAAGTTGGCTGTTTAGCAATGTGCAAGACAAAGTGCTGACCTCCCAGTGGGATACTTCAGGCTGGTTGCCTGTTGGAAATGGTGTTCCCAAACCTACCCTGTGCGAGGGTGGAGGAACCTGCTTTCACAGCTTGGATAGAGCCTGACCTGAAAAGACAAAGTGCAGACACAGCATATTATTATTTCTCTGTCACATAAAACATTTCATTCAGTTATCCTGCATTCTACCAAAAAAAAAAGAAAAGCCAGGAAAAAAGGGAAAGGAATACATTATTTTTGCATGCAATTAAATCAGATCCTTTTTATAAAATATAGAGTCTTCATTTCTTATCTGACTTCAGCAACAGAGACCTTAGATAACACCTAAATTATGCAGATTTGCGTTTGGAGACTATTTTTTTTTCTTTTCTACACCACAATTGTGTCTTTTAACGAAAGCTCATTAAAATGGTATGTACTTTGAAGAGAGGATGCAGTGATAACTGTTTCGCACCCTCTTTGAACAGCCTGAAGAGTGTTGTTTGTTGCCCACCAAAAGAGGTGGATCTCTGCAGCGATGGTTTAGTGCCACTGCTCCTTGTGCAGCTGGGTGTAAAATAAGTGAATTATGGAGCACAGTCATACTTATTGTTGCACGTTAAACATTTCAAAGGGCTTTTGAGCTGAAAGAGTGTAGATTTAGGTAAGATATTAGGAAGAAGTTTTTTCCTCTGTGGGAGGTGAGGCAGTGGCACAGGTTGCCCAGAGAAGCTGTGGATGCCCCATCCCTGGAGGGGTTCAAGGCCAGGCTGGATGAGGCTTTGAGCAACCTGGGCTAGTGGAGGGTGTCCCTGCCCATAGCACGGGGGTGAAACTCGATGATCGTTAAGGTTCCTTCCAACCCAAACCATTCTATGATTCTGTGATGCATGGCTGTTTAATGTGTAGTTTTGTTGCTCTTGCAAAAAGACAGTGTTCCTTGTCTTAGGTTCTTTTAGAGTACTTAGTTATTTTCAGACCAAAGGAAACAATGTCAATCCACTCTGGTTGATCTAAATAAAGGGTAAAACAAAGACTTCTCAGTTTTGTAAAAAGAAGTTGCAAAGTAAGACAAATTAATCCATTGTTCAGCTGAAACAGACCTTTAGAATTCTTCAGGACTTTTCATGAAGAGTAAGTCCAACCCCTCCACAGAGCTTCAGTTAAGAGCTAAGCTTAATAAAGTGAATCATCAGGGTACTGCGCAGTGGTAGGTGGCTCCAAGCCTGATAAACATGTATTACTTGTCCTTTAGATGTGGCTTACAGAATAACATCTTGCTTTCCTTTCAGTGTAATAAAAGGAAAGTATCAAAGCATTCTTCTGGGGATTTCCCCTGCCTGCCAAACTAATTAACCAGCGTGGAATTCTTTGTAACATGATTTTAGACTTTACTGATTGTATTTATCAATGAAGATCACCAACGGGTTTTCTGGTGGTTTTTTTTATACTGGGGTTTTTGACTTACTGAATGAGGTTTGATAGAAATTAGACATGTTCTGGTTTGGGTTGTCTGCCCTTTTCCATATGCAGGGATGTAAATTCTCTCGCCTCTCAGTCTTGCTTAAATGCTATTCCATACAGCCTAAAAACAAATAGTTAGATGAACGTAGCTCAGAAATACAAGGCTGTTCTTAAGAACACAGAAAGAGTAAGGGAGACATAATCACAGCAGGAAGAGAACTGAAGATTGACTTGCCAGGAGTGTTTCTCACTGAAAGAGCTGTCTGACCACGTCATGTGTCACAACCCTACTTCCTCAGAGATCAAAATAAAAAATTGTATATAAGCAGGTTTTTGAGAAGAGATATACTTCATGGAAAATCCGAAAAACCACCAAAATTTTTTTTTTATTAAAAACTTATCATTTATTAGACCTGCAGACTGACATAATCTTCAGTTGGTGCAGGTTGAGGCATACAGACTGTACAATGCTGCCATAACTCTGTTTTTGAAGTGTAACAGGCTCCATAACTAAACAGTCCCTGTGAACCATCACAGCTGCAGCTTCTCGTGTAGATTGTGCAATAGCCTTACAGAACTGACTGGGATGAATCCAGAGTTGCAACATGCACATATCGACATATGCACTGGGGTAATTAAATACATTTGCAGGAATTCCAGTTTGCTACCAAACTTTTTTTGAGAGAAGAAGAGAATGAACTGTCACAGAATTTATATCCTATTTCCTGGAAAGGTCACCTCTGGTGAAATGTTAATTAGATGTTTATGCTGTTAAATATTAATAAGGTAATGTTCAGCTGCAGAAAGTTTTTATCTCGGTATCAGCATAACTAACTATATGCTTTTTTTTAATACTATCTGTGTCCCAAAGCTTACTGAGGATAAAGAAAATTTTTCTTTTCTTTTAGGTTTTCTTCTTCTCAGCTCACAAGAAAAGCAGGCTCTTGAGCTTAGGAAGAATGTAAGTTCTCATTGTTGTCATGAATTTAAATTCTTGTCATCATTAATTTAAACCCAGCAGTGCTGCTGAAGAAACTCTTAATAAATTAAACACATTAATTTCACTTTACTGGATTATTAAAACACTTAAATATTATTAGCTAGATAGCCCAAGAGCAGCAGGCTTCTCTATGGAAATGTGGGTGGTGTAAGGCTTGCAAAAAATCCCAGTAAATGGAGAAAGCTTAGTCATACTTTCAACTTATTCCTCATTCCTTTCTGAATTATCTGTATAGCAGACTGGATTTTTCTTGAAATTAATTGTTTTAATTATGGCAAATGGCTTGAATGGCTTCTGCGTGAAGAAAGAATTAAAACTCTGGGACAGTTTAGTGTGGAGAGGGGACATAAAGAGGGCACACGATGGAGATATACAAATAATGAATTGCACATACAGAAAGTAAATCTGGCACTTTCACTTATCCTTCCTTATAATACAAGAACCAGGGGACTTATAATGAAACTGAAAGGCAGCAAAATTAAAACCATTAAAGAAAATAAGTATTTACACAAATGCATAATTAACCTGTGGAATTAATTCCCAGAAGAGTTCAGTAAAGCCAAGAGCTTAGTGGGGTTCAGGAAAGGATTAGACATTTATATGGATAATGGAAACATCTGTAGTTGTATTGCATGGCGTGAGAAGTGTAAAGGGAACGCGGGACAGCAGCTCCTGCCGAAGCCAGTGACAGGGAGATGAAGTGTATAAACCCTCCGGCAAACAGCACCAGCAAGCCAAAGCTGACACAGGGAGGAAGAAAATGTCAGCGGTAGGGAGTAACCCTTCAATAATTGTTCATTTCACTTAGGTAAATGTGACTGTTTCATTTCTTTTTGAAAAGGACTACATTGGGATGAAGTGATGTGGAAATGACATGCCATTGTCTACTCATTTTACCCCAACTGAGCCAAAGAATAGATGTTTTGACATCAGGGGAAAATTAATTCAGAACAAACTGGTTGTTTCTATCGTATGCAGTTGTTAACACAGCATTCCTAAAGAAATGCAGAATAAATAAACATAATTCATCTTTGAGAAACAGATTAATTTTCCAAGTCAGGTAGGATTTGGTGGGATGGGAGCTGGATGGTGGCAGTGTTACTGGTACTGAATCACTGTGCATGCTGGTTTGCCCATCCAGTGTTTTAGTGTATTGAATTTCTCTGAGGCACTAATATTTTAAATCCTGTAATAACATAATTTCTACAGACATAAGTTGTCCACAGTTCATTGAGTTCCTAAAATAATCCATGTTAGCTTTTCTTGTCAGGGATTTCTGCCAATATTCTGGAGACCAAGGCAATTTGGTGACCTACATGACATTATTATTAAGCCTGTTTTCCCCTTTAATAGCAGTATTATCCAGTCTAGGTTCTTGAAAGCTCTCTATCCAGTGCATGCAGGGACTTGTTCACTGTAAACACAGATGTTGCAGAAATGTAGCAGACATATGGTAGGTTGGAGGTGGATTTCCATGTCTGTTTCGTTCATTAACCTTTTCAGGATCTCTGCCAAAAAGAGCCCAGGGTATTTTGACCCCTCTATTGATGGTCTCCATTAACCCACTTGTGTGAGAAGGCTTTTTGGTTGATCATCCTTATTTTGAATGAAAGTAGGAATTCCACCTTGCTATTAGACATTGCAAAAGGCTTCTCATTCATGCTCAATTGATTTTGCAGCAATTTTAATTGTTTCTCAGACCATTTATTCTTGACCTGTTGCATTCTAGATGACACTTGGAAGCTCTGAAACACGACGGATGTGATCTAAGGTGGGTCATAGCTTCTTTTTCTCCACAGCTGGATGTCTAAACTGTAATTTGTGTTGCTCCTCTAGTAACACAAAGTCTGCATGTTCTCAGCATTTATAAAGCAAAGATTTTAACTTTGAGTAACAAATAACTTCTATGTTGGAAATGAAAACAAAACTCTGACTCACAGCTTCATTGTTGATTTTTTAAGACTGTGTTTTTCACCACTGTTTGTATTTATGGTTCAAATTGTTAGGGTAGTTAGAAATAAGATTCACTAAGTACTTAGATTTAAATCCTTCCCTGAGCTTGAGATGTCATGATTATAAAAGACAAAGAAAGCATAGTAAAAGAAAACTCCTTCCAGATATCTTGTACTGCATCCCTGCAGACTGCAGCATCCGAGTACTGCTGTGAGGACCCTTTCCACCACAGCCCTCCCTCATGTGCCCGCGGGCACTGGGCTGCCCACGCACTCCAGTGCGATGACGGTCACCATCCTACCTGTGCAGGATCATCTGCCGGCTTTGTAGTCTGCATTGTAGAAGCTGACTTCTGTGTCTGGAAGAGAGATGCCTTTAAACTCTGAAGCATTCTCACTTACAGCTGCCAAAAACATACCGGTAAGAGCTCATTATGAGTTATATTTATACACAGACTGGCATTGTCTGAGGGAGCATGCACAGCTGAGCACTTCTTTAGAGCATTGTCTTCTTTAAACTCATCTTTAATGTCTTCTTTGTTTGAGAGCTCCTTTGGTAATTTACTTGAAGCTGAGTTATGAAAGAATCCTGATCTAAATGAGTCACTGTCCCACTAGAAAGAATGAGACAAATATTAAATATTCTTATGTAGCTTGCAGATCTGAAAGTAAAATTCATTCTTTTACTTTAATGCTGTTTCTTCCTTTATAATTTGATGACTCATTTGGTGAAGTGTTATGGTGCCAATTTTTTTCTTTTTCACAAAGCTAACAGGTGTTTCTTGGATTTGTCTCATCTGTTAGGAATCACTGTTGAGTCCAACTGGAAATTTTCCATTCAGTAGTCGGACAGTGCCCTGCACATTGGTATTCTGCACCTGGTCCCACCATACCCAGTCCACCCTCAGCATCATAGTTGAGTCTGGCTGGTCAGTGCTTGACAGCTGGTTCATCAGATCCACATCATAGTCTGCTCAGGGTGGATTTATTGTACAAAGAGCCCAAGGCACATGTATCACATTATGTAAATGCAACTGCTTCTGCCCTAAGGTTGTTGTATACCGTGAGAGTATGATTAAAAGCAGGTACTAGTTCTGAATTGTTTCCGTTTCCAAAAAGATCAACACTTGGAAATTGTCACATCAACAATTATCCTTAGGCAAGAGTTCGTTTTTTGCAGTGCAGTGAAAGCTTATTTTAATAAGGTTTCATTGTCCGAATTCTCATCTTTTTAAACTAAAATGCTCTCCCAGAATGGGATGAATGAGTTGATTATTCAAAATACAACACACGTACAAGTTCTCATTGTTTTTTTCTTTGGCAGACAGGGTTGCACAGATCTAAAATCATATGGAACAAAACTGTTCCCGTTTGGTAGAAAATGCCAAATGGCATTTCACAAATATTAATTTGGTTTGATCTGATTGTAGTGAAATATTTTATTTGCAAGATGCTTAGACCTAATTAAAAATATTTTTTGACATATTAAAATAATGGAAAACAGACTTCCTTTAATTGTAATTTGATAAAACAAGAACGTAATCAGCCCCATTTTAATCTGATTCTATAGGAGCAGTAATTGCCCTAATACTGGGTAAAGAAGGATTAAAAAAAGGTTTGAGTTCACTTCCTATTCTGATCTCTTCTGTTTTGTGATATTTTGTTTTTATAGTTAAGTTGTCTCTAGGAAATGTAGAGGAAAAATATTTCTTTTGAAATGTTTATGTTAACTCTAAGGAGAGAGTAGTATATCAATTTACCCTCATCTTGCGGAACTGATATTGTAATAAGAACATAATCTTGGTTTTGCTATTGTTCATCATTGTAACAATTCACCTCTATTTCATAAAGCAGTTAACACCTTGACTTTCTCTTAGATACCATTTTAAGGAATGCACAGGCAAAGTCTTGACCAAATGCCTCTTTTTCTCTTTGAAAAAGCAGGCTATAGAGAAGTTAGTAGTAGTTTTAAAATTTCTAAAACTTTAAAGGTTTCAGAAAACTGAATACACATCCTTTGGATACATTGTATTTTGAGAAGGCTCCAAAAAATTAAAAATTCTTTCATCCTCCGTCTTTTGAGTAGGAAGACCAGACAGACTTGAAAGAAATCTAGTGCAGCAGTTGTCAATTGAACAAATCATTTCTGTGCTCTTAGAGAACCAATATGCATTAGGCTTGAAAACCATTGCTACACTCCCTGAATTTCATCAAGCAGTAGAAAAGATTACACATGGTAAAAAACTTGTGTAGTGTATATGTTTGCTACCAGTTCCATGAACAACATAATTACTATTTCTATAATTTTGGGGGTTTTGCGTTATCTCTGTTTTTTAATTTGTTAATATATAGCTGATCCTGCAGCGCTGGGTTCTTCCTGTCACTGTGAGTGGAGGCAGTGGGATTCGTCTCGGGAGTGCCCTGCTGCTACATGGCAGTAGCTGTGTCTCATAAAGGCACTTTGCAAATTTCTTTACAAAATAAAGCCACTATCAAGGTTAATTAGAAGCAGGAATAATTCACTGTAGGTGTAGCACTCTTGAAATGTGCTGATTCAGATGAGAACACTGACAGGCTTACTACTATGGCAGATTATATATACCTTAATTATTATATAATTCAATTCAGTATAAATAAGACCTTCTCAGTTTAATGGCTCTCTGCCATTTGTGATTAATATTTCATTAGGCATGAAGCCATGAAAGCACTTAAGCAGGTGCTCAATTTTAGCCACTTTAGTCAATTATACTTAGAATTAGGCATATGTTCCAATGCTTTGCTTGACTGGACCACTTTTTCCCAAAGCCTAGCTGACCTTTATGTATGTCATTTAGATCAGTGAATGTTTTTTGGTTTTTATCACTAAGGGTTAAACTTAAGAAATTATCTTATTACACCCACAAATTAATGTTGTCATGATTTCTAGGAGGAGGTCAAATATTTTTTTACATTGTATCATGTGATAGAAAAGACAGTTCTCCTAAAAACCTTGTGTCTCTTGTATCCTTTGGCTGTCCAGGTGGCAATCACATTAATACACTCTGTATTGTCAGTCTGCAGAAAGACAAGCCTCTGAATTGTGTGGCTGTTGATAGAGGGTAAAGTTTTCAAAATCTTTTTCCTTATAGTAAATATACTAAAATAGTGATGTACCTTTTCCGTAATCCAGCAGACAAATCTTACCCATTACCTTATTCACATGCTGGTCTCTGTATCACCAGCAGGTTTTTTCAACGATTTTGTTACTTACTTTTGATATGCCAGTATTTCAAAAGATACCAGAAACAGGCAATTTCTGCAAATTTCAGCAAATCAGAGGCTGAAAATGCAAGGCTAAAGTCTGTGATCAGTGTAATACATATTTTTCAGCCCTTGGGTGGGTCCTGCTTCTGGAGGAGTCGGTGGCAGAAGCCCATTGCAGAAATGCACTGGAACAGGACAGGCCTTTAATTATTTGTCTTATAGCACAATCCTGCGCAGTCTGGTGTGTTACCTCGGGTTAAATTAACTGGCTGTGCAGCTGTACTGGTGGAGCTGATAAATGTGGGAATGCCAGATTTCAAAGAAACCAGTAACCCAACAGCAAGGTGAAGTGGCATATACTTGCTAGAACAACTCAAATGGGTTTAGAAGTACCATAGAGTGTAAAACACCTTCTGTAAAACAAAGTGTAAAACCCACCATGCTTGGGAATTTTACTTTGTTTTTTTCCCCCCTTGGGAGCTCTGCCTGGTGCCAGCTCTGACATCTTCTCTGTGAGTGGCAGTGTTCCTCTAACCAGGGTGACCAGTGTCCACAAACTGGAGTTGTTCCTGTCCTATCTGCTGAATTTTGTTGTGAGTAAAAATAAAATAGAATAATTAGGGTATCTTGTAGAGAAATGTGACCATGTTGAGGCTAATAAGCATTGTCTTTGGTAAAGCGTTGGCCTGAGGTCTCCTGGTCCCATCATAGAATGCAGCTTTCCTACACCATGAGCAGTGGTGGGACTACCTCCATCGTCGGGGGCAGCTCCCTGGGAAAGGGGAGGTCAGGCGTGAGATTCCTAGAAGCTTAAATTAACAATGAAATAGTTTTTCTGCTCTGATGGTGAGCTGAATTCAGGTCCTGATAAAGTTTACCTATTCTGTGGTGTGATGTTTATCTGAACTGCATTTTACTTTACTTTTTATTTATGATAAAATTCAATAAATTGACAAAGACAGCTTGGATTGCTTTTTTGGATAGAAATCCTGGCTTAAGTTGTTGGCCAGTCATTGACCAGCTCTCATGACAGCAGCACTTAGATGCTCAGCAGAGCTTTCAGAGGGGAAGTAAAAGCCTGCTACATTTTGAAAAACACCTAACTAGTTTTGAAAAATGCTTTTTTTAAGAGTAATTTATTTTTCTGTACCTAGTTTTACTTCCCTATAAAAGCTGTTTTCCCCCAACATGGAGAAATTACCCTACAAAATTTAATATTAGTGTTGACTGCAGGTTTTCAGCTCTTTATGGATGTTGCTGCCGAGAGCCCTGTGGTGTGCCAGTGCATAGTAGGATCTGTATGATGGAACAGGTAATGAGGAAGGATTGAGATGTCTCCTAGTCTTAGTCAGAGAAACGCCGAGTTACGAGACAAGTTTGTGAAATAAGAAAAAGTCCTCCTTAAAATTGTTTATGATTACATTCAGTTAAGTTTCTTTGCACCTGTCTCATTGCAGTTGAATAATTTCCAAAGCCTGTGTTCTCATTACTGAGCTGATTTTGATTTCTTTATGCTTTAAAAAATGACAGTGTTGCCACATTTCAGTTTCCCTGTTTTTCTCTCCTTTTTTCAGAATGTTGTATTAAAGGCTTGTCTTCCATTTGTACTTCAATACCCCGTGGTCCTGCTCTCTGCATCTGTTGTTATGAAAGAAGGAACTGTGCCTTTTGAGAGCTGGTCATTACGTATATGGACAGTCATGTCCATTTTAAAAAGGAATGAGGTCAAGAAAAAGAGGATAATTGATTTGTAATTGCATTGCATGGGTGAAAAGTGAAACAAAAGACACAGATCAAATTGCAAATGGACAATTTGTCCATGAAACAATTTCGCTGTGGTAACAGACACGGATGGTGCTAAGTAGTTCAGGATGTTTTTGTTCCAGCATTAGTGGTTTTTGAATCTTTGTGGAAGGAGAAAGTGGCTCTATGAAGATAGCTTTTGAAAACAGGGTATGGCTGGTTTTATTTGCAAGTAGCAAAGTCCCTAGAGAAGTTCAGGTGCATCTAAAGGGGTTACTGGTTTTCATCCATTGGAGAAAGCAAAGAGATTGATCTGGCATTCGTGTAGTTTATGGGATATCTGGACCTGGGATTCCTCATCATACGCTGAGGACTTTGCAATCTCGAATGAAAGATCAAGATGCTTCTTTCTCTACAAGGAAAATGTTCAGCTTTTATGGCAACTGCAAATATTGGAGAAATATCACAGTTTTCAAAAGTGTCAGTCTGCTGGAAGATTATGTCCATGGTGGACAGGATTTTTTAACTTTATTAAGCCATTGTTGAAATAAATGTATTTGTTTGCCATCATGAGTTAAGAAATGGTGGTTCAAGAAAAAAAGACAGTAGGAATCTAAGATTGCTTCTGAAGAGTAGCCAGAGAGGGAGATAGTTTGCTCTGGATTAAGTGTTTTATTTTGATTTTTTTTCATTTTTTTTCACTGTTAGTAAACTATCGGAAAAGTGTATGGTTTAATTTACTACAAGTTTCTGGATTATATTTGGATTGTATGAAAGATCATGTATTAACATAGTTTATATTTCCACGTGTAAGATGTTACAAAGCATTAATGTCAAATGGACCACAGTAACAAAAAAAAAAAGTATGAAATGTGTGGCCTTTTTGTGTTGTATTAATTTGTTGCTATTGAAGTATTTTCATTATGAGAATGGGGAGTCATAAGAAGTATTTTTAAACTCACATTGAAAATATGAACTGCTGTTTTCCTCACTTACATATGCTGTATGTAGCTATGTAGTAAAAGATAGCCCAACAGAATCCATACAACTGGGTAGTAACAAAGTTCTGCTGGATTCCAGCTCACCTTCAAAAGTGTTTAATAAATCCCTTTCCTGATAAAATAAACTCAGAATTCCATGGAAATTAATGGAAAAGTGGAAATGAATGATTAGCAAGAATAAGCACAAAATTCCCATTTGTAGTCAATATAAGGCCGAATTTTGTGCTGGCTCCTGCAGACTGCAGCTGTCTCTTCTTGCTGAGGACATCGATCCTTTGATATTCCAGTCTCGGGAGCTGTCTCTCTGTCTTCCTTTTTCATCTCAGAACAAAGTAATGTGTTCTTCAACTTTGACCAATGAGATTGGCGGTATTACAGGAGGACTAATCTTATCTGTCCAAGAACCATTAATACTAACAAAAATATGCTCTAAATGAGACATTTATACAAATCAATATACATTAAAATGTATGGTGTGCCAAGGCAAGCCAAGCAGAACTTGTTCTTTAATCTTCATTAAAAATAAAAGATTAAAAATTTATCTCTTCCTTCCTAGTGCAAAAAAATGTGGTGAAGGGAATGTGACTCAAAATTCTAATATAACAGCACTTAAATTATATTATCTGTACAGAATAGAATATTCAAAGTGAAGAAAATGGCCAATGCCTTTAAAAAAAAAAAAAAAAAGACAAGCAAACAAAAGTGTTCATGGTCTGTATTATCCTGTAATGGAAACAGCTTTTTAGAGTGAGATAGAGAGGCTATGGTTGGGAAGATTCAGGCTTTTTAGCACTGGATATGCTGAACCGAGGTCTGTGTCCCCACAGCAGCATTTGTCTTTGTACCTGTGCTTCTGTAATGTGCTTCCTTCCACGCCTTGGATTCAGTCGGTTTCCAATGTCAATGAAAATTCTAGGCGTAAATATGGAAACTGTATTTTGAAGGGACAAGGAAAATAAAAGAAGTTGAGGGGGAGGATTAGAGAGGTACCAGATCTTACACCCAGTCAGCTGCCAGATACTTTCAGTAAAATGAAGCGTTTGAGGTGTCTGCAGCAGCACAGGGACCAGGAAGCTTCGATTCACTCCAAGCAGCCACCGTTTGGATTATGTTCTTCCTTTTGAGATGAAATATTAGAGAGGGTTGGTGGGAAGCTTGGTGTTTTCACTCTTACCAGTTTGATATCATATATGTTTCTAGTACATGGGCTGACAGGTTAATGCATTTGATATTGGAAAGACATCCTTTTTTGAGAATACTGACAGACCAAAACTTCAGCACCCAAGAAAATAACTGCCATCGGCGGCTTGTAGCAAGCAAATGTTGTCTTTGTCCTTTCCCTCGTATGCTCATGTTGCAGACTGATAAATACATTGCTGCCACCAGTTGTCTTTCATCTTGTAAAGTGGCATTTGCAATAAAACAAAAAAATAGTCAGAGCTGGAGTAAGGTACTGAGCCTAACCTGTAACCTCAGGCAATTTGCACCATGTTGCATTAAATAGGCTGCAAGGGAGGCAAGATGGAGGTTGCATGTGGTTGAAGCCTTGTTTGTTTGTTTTCCCCTATTAAGTAGGAATAAAAGCATGCTGCTGATTTCCATTCCCACCTCTCTGCCATTTGGGTGATTTTTTTTTGTTTGTTTGTTTTCCCCTTGACAACTATCTGAAGTATTTCTGCCTGCACTGTCGTTACAGGGACTCTCATTGCTCACCGTGTGCCACCCAGCATCCCTAAGCAAAGTGCAACGACACGAAGAGAAAGGAATCCTTCTGTGGGCCCTGAAAGGAGCAGAAGAGGACTGCAACTCTTTATTTTCTTTATTTATGCTAAGTTTTTAAGTGTATCTGCTAAAGTACTTTACAGTTGTTAACTGTTCTTATTTTTTTTTATCAGAACAATTGCCTGTGGGCATTAACAGAGTGGAGTATTAGGGCTTTCATATCGAGGTTCAAGGATCTTTTGTATCAAAAAGCAGCTGCTCCTCTTACACGTTGGTCTGTCACATTGGTTTTTGTTTCAGATGCACTTTTTTCTTCTTTTCCATTTCTTAGGACTTAGAGCCTTGCCACAGTTTGCAGGACTTTTAGGGTGAGCATTAAGAATACTGTGTCAAAAGGGAGTAAAATGCTTTGTAGCCATAAGATAAAACTGCTTTCTGGCTAGTTGATTTTCTATAGAGGTTTAAACTAAAGAGAAAAGAGGCAAAGAAGCAGTAGTGGCAAATCGGGACAAATCCTCAGGAAGTCTGAGGGTTATAACTGATAACAACTCTCAGTAACTCTGTAACTTCCTCAGAAGTTATAATCTCACTGACAGAATGTGAGGGTATATGTGGGAGGAGGCTGAGAAGGAACAACTGAGATTTTTCTGGGTTTTTCAGGGAGATAAACAATCCCACTTTCAGCAGTACATTGAGTGAATTTACTGCTCAGCTGGCTCCTTAGGTTCAACTCCATGGTGTTTCGGAGTTGAAACAAAGACATCCACTAAAGTATGGTCAGTCCTTGCTAGTCCTGCCTGGTTAGTAAACTGTAAGTAAACTGTTAGTAAAACCCTGATCTTTTAAGGAGTTTGGCAAGCAAGGAAGGCATATGAATTTTCTCCTCCAGTTGCACAAAGTGTTTTTTTCCTGTTTGGGATGAGTGTTATTTTCTGCTCACCAATTTCTCATGCTCTTATTGCACCCTCTCTTGCAGTTAGGAGTTCTGGTTCTTTCCAGCATCACGGGAAACCAAACCACAGCCCATCTTTGAGGAATGGATGGCCTGATAGACTGGGTGAGGAATCTGGTTGACTAATACCATAATTACCCAAGCAGTTATCCTAGCATTTCCCCGAGGTCACTGGGCAAATCCATCCTTGGATGAGTATCAAGGTAGTCCTATTTTCCTTCCTTTCCAATTCTTTCTTGCCACAAATTGAGAAAGCCAAAGAGCCTAGCATATATTTTTTTTTATTATTTTAAACTCTCATCACATAGCTGGGTGCAGGTTTGGATTTCCTCTACCTATCCATTTGCTCTCTATGTTTCTTAATTTTGAATACATTAGTAGACATAGGTCTTAGCAGCACTAACCCTAAGGAAACTAGGAAAGGAAAAAGACGTTCTGACTATATTTTGCATACAAATGGACAAAACTGTCACTATATTCCTTCTTTTATATGCTGGGTTATTTTTCAAGGTTTTTCACTGTCAACAGCTAAGGTATCCATTTTTCCAGTAAAAGGAAGGCTTGCACTTTTTATCCTCTAAAAATCCTAACTAAAAGCTAAGCTAGTCTGGCTCTTAACAGGAGGCAGAATTGAGCTTAACTTGTAAGGAAAATTGATAGCAAATTTCTGTTCTGAAGCATGCAACTGTGTGGTGTGCTGCCCTTAATGTTACTTTTAAAAATGTGCAGTTAATACTTAAAACACGAGTAAACTTGGCTTCTCATCACTGAAGGCTAAGTAAAATCATCTCTTCCCTTCTTGTGTGTTTTAGCCAAATGGATTAGAATCTTTGACCCAAATAATTTCTTTCCTTGAGCTCATTCAGCTGCCACCTGAATGATTTGAGAAATCCCAAGGAAGCAGTGAACTTCTTCATACTTTCCAGGATTCTTGTTGCAAATGAAACAGAATAATTGAGGATTTATGCCTCACATGCTGGGTCATCACACTTGTCTTTCTAATTCATTTTAGGAGTAAAGATACCTTGTGTGTGTAGCTATACTATCACAAATTACTTTGTAAAGAAACCCCACAACTCAGTAGTTCTTTTCTCTGTCTGATGCTTTCAGTGCTATCAGAAACCAACCGTATGATTAAACAGCACTGTATAGTACAACGCACTCCTCTTATTTTGATTGTTCTGTCTGTCATTTTGATGGAAATAAGAGATCAGTTGTGTGACGAACACAAACCTTGGTGTATACTCAGTCGAGCATGGTAAGAGAGCTTACGCTGTCAATAACGGTACTTGTATGCACTAGCGTTCATGTCAAGTTGGGGCTCCTTTGCCTTGTTCTCTCTTGTGTGGCCCTGCCTCTGGTCCTCCTTCAGGCTCCCAAGCCCTGTTCCCCTCCTGGGCAACATGGGCAGGAGCAGCACCGCATGCAGGGCTGGGGGAGAAAGCCAAAGTGCTGCAGAACACTTTGGAAATCCAGGCCCTTCCAGGAATTTGTAGCTAACTCTCAGAAACTCAAGATGGGCCCTCCGTTTTTCCAAACAAGAGAAATTATTATTTCTTCTCCTGTTGATTTTCCCAGGAGTAGGTAAAGATCAGTGAATGTAAACGTTACTAAATGGATAGAAAATATGCCAGTTTCTTTGAAATACAAAGAGATTCAGACTATCAGCATCTTTTAAGGGTTACAGAAGATGAATTTTGAGCAATTAAGATGTGAATAGTCTGATGTGTTTTTCTTCAGATTTAAGAAGAAGGTGATGTAGGTGAATGCTCACTGGGAACTAGAGCAAAAGGCAGCATCTGGAAAAATGAACTTTTTCTTGGAAGGTTAGTTCTGAGAGAGGCAGGCAAGCAAGTTGATCTCTGTGGGTAAAAATGAAATTCAGGTGATTTGCATGAGGCTTCAGAATTTCCTGTAAATACATTTGGTTTTTTTCCCAAAAAAAGATGTGAAATATTTGATTTCTGTAGTC
>VZTO01024720.1:5448-50665 GCA_013400615.1 Syrrhaptes paradoxus
ACAAATGAGTGACATACTCTCATTATGTCATCCTTTGCCCAGTGCTCTTATTCTTTTTATCCTTCACAGTTTTTTCGTCTTTCATTGACTCATTTTCAGACTGTATAAGGGCCAGGCAGTTTCAAAAAATAATTAAGTCTCTTGCTTTTTGAGAATATTCAGCGTTCTCTTTCCCTCTGAGGTTTAGCAGCAAAATACCACTATTGTGTCACGGGGAAGTCATGATGGCAAATAAAATACCATGAATGTTTAGCCTTTAGGGCAAAGAAAGAAAGAAAATCTGCCATGACATTGTAGATATTTGCTTGCAACAGACTTGAAGCACTGGGAAGCATTGCCATTCTCTACCTGACTGTTGGCACTTGCTCTGTCTGGGAATTACCTAGAGGATGGTTCAATTCATGGTCATTGCTGATACAGCCCAGCAGCTGTGCTAAGTGACTTCACCCCAATTCTAAATATCCATTTCTAAGCTGTGATTATGGCTTGATTATGTAATGAGGTAAAACAACATTAAGACTTTGACAAAGCTTGCACTCTAGTCCATTTATATAAGATTATCTGTGGGATTCAGATAGCTGCAAGCCTGGTTTTCAATTTACATTCCAAAGGATGAATCCTAACTATGCTGAGCAGCAGGGCAGAGGGCAGGGAATGGGAGGAGATCTTTCTCTTTTTTTCTGTTTTCAAAGAACAACACGTGTATGTCTGTGTGAATGTGCCTGACATCAGACACCTTGATTTCCTGTGGGAGCAGGGAGAAGAGAACTGGAATTACTTTATGTTTGTGTGAAATGACAACCCTAGCTGATGAAACTCCTGCAAAATGAGATGAATCATTACAGCCATCCAAGCAAACGAAATTTCTGTATGTGTGACATGACTTTCTGCCCGACGGTTCTGGATTTTATTTGGTCCTTGGCCACTCATTCCAATTGAAGTGCTGTTTTCTCAGTTCATTTGACAGAGTGTATTTCACTTCTCATTAGTTTCTAATTATAGGAGGAAAGAATGTAATGACACTAGACAGTAATTAAAATCTATTACTGTTGTTCCCACCTTCCCTTTGAATTCACAGAAACAAGATTCACTCTAAGAATTTTTTGTTGTTGAAAAATGCCAGTACGTGGTAATGTATTGAAGGACTGTATGTTGGTTTCTAAGGCTCCATCTGTGAATACTGGAGGTTTGAAGGGAAAATGAATTATACTGACCCTATATATTTACATATGATTTTTTCCTAGTTGGAGGCGTATTTACAAACAGCTGATCTTTTTTGTTTGTTTTTGGAAGGAGCTAAACTACTGCAGTTGCATTAGCAAGCACAGGAGGATTTTTAGTATGCAGGATTAGCGTTTGGATGTGGCAGCAGCACAGTGTAATAGGTTGCAACTGCTGCAAGTGAACCATTATGCTCCAGCATGTAAATAATCTGCAAATTATCGAACCTTCTGCTCCCTTTCCCACTCCCCTCCCCTCTAGGAAGCATCAACCTGGGATGAAAGCTCAGTGTTTCATCTCTGGTTAGAAGTGGTTAGGTTTCTAAATAGCCTGTTTGACTTACTGTGATAGAAAATTGGAACAGAGATGAGAACATGTGAGGATGACAGAAATCTCAAGTAAAGTGAGAAAGCAGAGAGCCACAATTTCCAGGCAGTACAATGAGTTGGGGTGCTATTCGGTTAGAAATCTTGCTGTGCCTGACACATCCTGTGTTCTTGGCTCTTTTGGATGTCTGGTGGTTATCTGAATACCTAAGGAAGAGCTGTCTGCTTCAAAAAANCATACCTGGTAGTTTAGATTGAACACACTGTCAGGATTATGAAATGGCATAAAATAAGAATTGTCAGAGCTGTGTACATTTTATCATGTTGAAATTTTCAGCAGGTTGCATCAAGGAATAAAGCACAAAATCGTGGCAGTTTAACATAGGTGGTAAACCACAGCATTTGTGCTGTGTCATGGGTCTATGTATCAGATTTCCTAAACAACTGTGCAAAGGATTTGTGTGAAAAGGGACTGTGGGCAGCTCCAGGGGTAATAAGATGACTGTAAGATGTAAAAATGGGAATGAAGTTTAAAGTGGCACGTTGAACCCTAGGTTAAAAACTTGTAACATTAAGTAACTGAAATTACAAAGTTAACAGCAAATGGTCAATCAAAAGGGACAAACAACTCCCAAAGGGAGTCAGATCTTAGGTGGATTGATTCCCTTCATGGTGTCATCTCAGCTGATCTGACACTAGGCATCAGGGCTCTGTTTGTTGTCAGTGGATGAGTCTGTGGACAGAACTGCTCCCATACTTGCTGAGCAAGAGACCCACATGCCATCTGTGTACTCTGCTGTAGGCTTTCCAAAATTTCAGAAGTGGTTGAAAATTAGATGCAGGCATATTTAGTGAAAGCCACAGTAGAAGAAAATAAATTATTTAATATTTTTTATCTAAATAACAAGAGATTTACAGACATGTTAGAAAGCTCCATTGAAATTAATGCTGTTTAACAAGCTTTGTGCATTTCCTGGTTGCTGAAATGACTGCACAGGACTAATGCAGTTCATAAAACACCACTTCTCAGATTTGCTTTTACAACTTGATAAATTGTCTTACATGGCAAAGGTCATTCTAGTGTTCCTCTGAAAGCCTTTCATTCTTAGAGAAGAGGAATTTGAGGATACAGTACATTTAATCTTTGATCTTGATGTTTCCAGTTATTTTCAGAGCCAAGAGACAGTATTACATAACCCGAGGCTGCAATAAAACTTGATGTTTTCTTCTACTTCCGCTCCAGAGGCGAGAAGGCATGATTGCATGGGGGCAATGTTCTGCATTGCCAATCTCACAGATTCCTTCTGTCTGAACCCCCCCCAGCAGAAAAAATATTTATACAAGAGAAAGTACCACTAAAACATCAGCATCTCTCTTCCACTGAATGCACAGGGAGATTACTGGAAAGACAGTGCCATAAACAAAGGCCCTGAGGGATGCTGGGAGGAATACAACATGCTGTACTGCTCTACTTCCAGCACTATTACTTTTTTTTAGGATGCCAATTCTATTTAGTTTTGGACTCTTTTAAATATTCTAGAAGATTTAATCAGCAAATACCAGTGAATACCAGAAAACCACTCTTAAGTAATCAAGAAAAGACTAAAACGTATCTGGGTATCAGATCCTGGAAGGAAAAATATCAAGGAGCAGAAGTAGTATAGATGAACACCAGCCTTCTTCACAGCTCAGTGTGATCAGCTACCAAATTTCATGGGCTTCAGAGAGGATGGGGCAGCTCGCTAATAAAAGATTACTTTGAGCACAAAGAACCCAACAAAGACAAATAATAAAAGGTACATTGGCTTGTTGGAAAACAACATAGCCTAAAAAGATCTCCAAGAAGCAGTGTGGATTAGGATACTGAAGCAGCAGGCAAGATATCTCAGGTTTAGTCCCAGCCCTCTCACTGAACAGCTGTAGAGCTGTAGGACAGTTATTTCTCTTCTCTCAACCCGTCTTTCCTCCCATGGAGGTTCTTTGGAACGTGTGCACATTATGCGCTTGAACAATGTCTGGCAGATTCAGCTCTAAAATTATGTAGAAATATATAATGGGAGTGGCTGAAAAAGAAAAAATGTCTCTCCATATAGTTATGATTTATATTTATACTTATTACATAATATTTTTTCTTTGGATTCTCATACAAAAGAAAGCTTGAAAACATTTGATTATTCTTCTGTTTCTGGTGATACTAAAAAGTACTAATGTAGGCATGGTCATGCAAAGAAGCAAAATAAAGTCACAAATATTCCTACATAAAATCAAAGCCTGTAATCAGTGCTATAAGGATTGGTATGAAAATTTCTGCATTTTTCCAAATATTTGTTTCTTAAAACACAAAGGAAAAAACAAACTTCATTCAGTTTTGTCATGTTTCTCTGTTGCTAAGAAAAAGCAGGCTGTATTCTTTGAAAATTTTTTTTTTTTTTTTAATACAACTTCCTATAGATGGTAAGGAAATTGAGATAATAGAATTTTGGAAAAGAATAAAAACCCTCACGCGTTGGGGCTTACAAAAATAAGAATATTAAAGGTGACACATGCGCAAGAGTTAGATTGCTTCATTGTTGTCTAAGACTGGGTGCCTGCACCTTCAACAGAAATTGTTGTCCATGTTCAGAATCTGTCTAACCACTAAATGATATGGGTTCTGGAACAATTATAGTAATTCTGAGCTTCCTGATACTCCTGATTCTTACAGGATGCCCTTATGTACTTGAAGTGTAACCAAATCATTCATTTAGTAGTTAATTAAAATGTAAGTAAGTCCATAAAACAGGAAGTGATTATGGCATTGAGAGGGACCGTCCACAATTTTCTGTTTCTTTTATCAACGGCAGACACAACTGGCAGCAAGACATTTTAAACTTCTGTTATTTGCCTCTGCTGAACATTGACTTAAAATGAAATTACATAGCAAAAGATAATTTGGTTGCTTAAAAATTCATGTTTTTTTCAAAAAGGCTTTGAGTGTTGAAAAGCCTGCGGAATTCTGCAGAGAATCCTCGCAATCAGCTTTCCTCTTTTACTTCTTGCCATATTAAGTTCTTCACAAACCTGTTGTTTACCCAGATACACGGGTAGGAAGAGAGGATGTTCACACACCTTGTTAAACTGAATTCTAATGCTAATTTCTTGTTTGAGATTTTTCTGGTACAACTGTGTAGGAATTCCAATGCGCATCGTAGTATTCATCTGCATCAGCAGATGAACATATAAACGGGTTACACCAGGAGGAGGTGCTGTTTGAATGAGTCTTGAACGTCTCTGCATGTCTCATACACAAAGTGAAAGGAAGAAGAATAATACACTTTTTGTAACTATTTGTGAAGTCTTAGTATTTATAGATTTTTTTAAAATTATAGTAATGATTACTATGGTAATGTCACAGTCTGTATGTAGCAACATATGGAACATTTGTATAGCAGGAGAGTGAGCCCTGTGCTCCTCTCCAGATGTGCTGTGGCAGCTTTCTGAACCTGCAGCCAAATGGAGCTGCTGTCAGGGTTCCCAGCCTCAGTACTAGTCATTTATGGGTTAGGTAATTTTTCTTTTCTACTTTCATGTAATGCCACGTTACTGTTTGTGAATGGAATTATTACTTTTTTTGAGAGGTGGACACTGGTAGAATGACCCTCAGAAGCGGTTGCCTAACAGAGGTACTGTTTTTTTCAGACCAGGAAGCTTCCCACCTATGTCTGTAACCTATAAAACTACTGGAGTTTTGAGTCCCACCCCCAGGTGTTTTGTAGGGACAATAGTGATGGGTCCATGTAGATTGTTTTAGGTACACAAAAGTGAACTCGTTTTCCTCTAGTTGTTAGTGTGTAGCTGTCTAGAATTGAAGCTGAGATAGTTGCATTTAACTTCTACAAATAAGTTGAGTTCAGTTGCATTTAACTCTCACAAATAAAACCAGGGATTAAAATAACTCATGGTTAGTCCACGCTCAACTCATTTTGAAGAACATATATTCTATTTTGCTAATTTGTGCATGTCTGCATATATGTATTTAAGCTTGTTTCATAGGTCCTAGCCTTGTAAAATCCCTCCATAGCAGAGTAAACTCAGTTTGCACTGGTTGAAGAGAACATTTTGACCTAAGAGAATGAGTGCAACTCAAATCAGTTTTCTAATCTGAAATATAGGAATCCTGAAAAATATACTGTGTTTGGCTATTACAGAGTTCTACACTGCTCAAAAGAACAAAATGTTTATCTTGCACGGTCTATTCAAGGCACGGGAAGAACAGCCTTCTGTGTCTCGGGGAGTATGTAACTGTTGCCTACCTACTTTGTGAGCAGTACGTGCTGTCTCACACAAACACATTCTCTCCCACGAGCTGTACTTTGCTGCTGCTGTACTTTTCTGCTGTATAGCAAATGGCTAAATTGGAGCAGGTTACTGCGTGAGTGTACATGTTTCAGGAGGGTATGCACCTGCCTCAAGATAGTTGGTCACTACTGGGATTTAGAGCTCTAGAGTTACATTTTGCTGAGATTAATAAAAGATCATTTGTTTATGTAGTATACATGACATGAGGTCATGTATATTACATAACCAATATATTATATACGTGACTATATTACATAGTAATACACACATTACTTTTAAAAAGCTTTTCTAAAGTCATAAAACCTACACACAAAGACGTAGAATGATTTTCATGAGAAGAATCTGGATCTGTCCACTTGTTTGAGAATGCCATTTTTATTGTCAACATTTTCTAAACATCTAAAATTTATTAGAACCATACTTTAAAACTATAGCATCTAGGCAAGCCGCTAACCTCTAAAAACTATTTTTCCAATGAGAAATGTAGAAAAATTTCAGAGACATTTTGTTCCATATTCTTAAGTTGATAAATCCATTATATTGCTGTAAGAGATTGCCAAATTACCTGGAAAATAGTTCTCCAGAGTTCACATCTATGACTATTAAAAATAAGATATTTGGGATCATACTTGTGGCTTTTATAACTACTTAGAACAACTTTAAATAAAAATACCACTAATTTATTTGTTTTCCAAACAAATTGTAGACTAATGTTTGAGAGGTAAACAGTAACCTCATTCTCCTGCTACCGGTTTGCCTGAGGACAATGCCTACTCTGTGTGGGAATTATAAATTGTTTCTGGTTTCTTAAGCATTTTGTCGTGCAGAAACCAGGTGCAAATGTTCAGCAATGTGCAAATTAATCTTGTTCACAATCACAGCTAGCATGTAAGATCAGAAATATCTGCTGGCAAAAGTAGGTGTTGCAAAATAGTCTAAGGTGTGATTAGTGAGGAAATGAAATGGAAGAAACTAGCTCTAATAGAACAGTTATTTATATGGTAAGAAAGGAGATGGCAAATGTGTTTGGGTGTATTTTTAACCTCTTGAGCTTTCTAGAAGGATAATATTGACATCAGGTAGAAAGTAAAATTGGAGAAAAGAGAAAGAAGCTGTCAAACCAAGAATCAGTTTAGCTATTAGAGGGGGGGGGGGAATTATTTTTAAAATCAGAGAACAAAAAGAAATAAAGGCACTGAAACAGAATGAACTAGGTTCTGGTTGAAATAGTAAATAAATGTAGAGTTTGAAAAGTAGAAGGTGTCAGAAATAGTGAGAAAGAGAAACTATGAAAAATGGGAAACAATGAGATGATGTTCTAAAATTATACTTAATACCAAGAGCAAGACGGGCCACAGGCCTGAAGGAAGGAAAAGAGATGAAGAGGATGCTTAGTTTGAAGATCATGTCTCAGAAGAGACAGCTATGAATCATGAATAATTCATAACCAGTATTGCCATTTGAAGTCAAACAGATCAAGCTTAGGATGTAAAAAAATTCTTTAAAGACTACAGATACTATCTTGAAGTTTCAGTTACCAGCTTCACAGGAATAAAGGTAGAGCTTCTAGGTGTATGTAATCTCCCTAGTCCAAATCCTACAAGGTATTTAAATGGCCTGTCCTTTTCAAGAGGAGACCTTTGAAGAACTATTTATTTCTCAAATAGACATATTCAGGATAATGTTCACAGCTACTACAAAAGAGGTTCCCCTAGGATTCTCCATTCCACATCGCAGTGTGAATACCATCACATATATGTTTTCAGGCCAGAAAGTGCAACCTCTTAATCTTTTCTGAAAAGTGAGGTTATAACACTGTGAATCCCATGGGTGATGTCTTTTGAAGACTTTCCTCTTTTAACATTTGGAAATGTTGTGCCCTGGCAAGCTTTTAAAAATGAAGTGTCAGTTCTGGATCTGAAGCACTGTGTGGCATACAGAGAAGGATGCATTTGGACTGTGGTGAGGGAACTGGATTGAGCTTTACCACGTAGGCTGGAGTGTACCCTACACATCGGTGATGTAGTAGGAAGTCACTGGAAGCTAGATCTCTGTAAGGTCTCTCTTATTGCTTTTTAGAAGTTCAGCTGCTGTTTTTTGTAACTCCACAGAGGGAAAAGGCTACAACTGATGCTAGACACCAGAAAAGGTTAATAAGCTCGAAAGAGTCATCCAATGCTTTTTGCATTTATTTTTCTGTGAATGTTTCTATCATAAAAGACTTAAGGGTTGAGGTGATAGGTTGGATGCAGAAATGATGCAGAGGTCACTCATATTTTGCAGGGGTAGGTTGTTACAGAGGTTCTCTATGAGGCAAAGTCAGTCAGTCATGATGTTCCCTCAGACACCATGAGAGAGAAGGATACTCAAAACCCAAGAGGCAAAGCAATAGAATTGTAAGCAATAACTTTGTACAGCCAGCAAAACAGTATTTGAGTTTCCTGGAAGGGATGGGGATCTGGAAATGCCATCCTGTTTCCTTCAGGAAACCTACATTCCCACCAGGCAAATGCAGCTCTCCTCCAGCGTGGCAGCAGCCTTCCTTCTGGTTCAGCACTGCTGGCCCCATGCCCTGGCAGCTCTTTGCCATTGAAATGCACATATGGCAGGTGGGAGAGAGAGAGCAGCCAGAGCCAAGAGAGCATTTAAAATACTTCAGTAGAGTGAAAAAGAGAAGTCAGAGGTTTGTATTTTTGTCATGACTTTCAGTTTTTACCGTGGCAATGACAGCAGTGTTCTTAAATTACATCCCAACCGTTCCCAGCTAGATGAATTTTAAACATTTTATTATTTCTACAAGTAGAATAAGTTCAAAAGAAGATGAGTGATGGTAGTTTTTGAAAAATACATGTTTTCCTGATGTAGTTTCCTCTCTGTTTCTTGATCCTAACAACTCAATGTGAACACCTTTCTAAGCAAAGTGAATGTTTGAAAATATGAACACAGGAGTAAACAAAGTACTCCAAGCAGCTCTCAACATAAAACAATTTATTTGTTGTTCAGTTGTGCTACCATCAGCTGGCAATCCTGATCTTGGATTAAAATTCCATTATCATAGAAACTATATCTAGGAGAAAAAAGAGTTGGTATCCTGCAAGTTTGCATTTCCCAAGTTAAGTGAATTATAGAATTACAGCTTTGCCATATCAAAAATAGTGTTCCTCATTGCCCTGTTCTGAAAGGCTACTTTTTCCTTTACTTTTATTTTTACATTCTACTTCAAGTTTTGTGCATGGGTAGTGCCTGTGGCACTACACTCAGATAGGCATATTAACAATTATTATACACTTATCTTTGATTTTAGCTGGTACTGGTGGAACAATGCTCCCTCATTTAACTAACCTAGTGTTTATATATATGTAGTGTTCATATACAAAGTGTCAGCTTTGTTTATGAAGAACTTTAGCTTGGGCTGAATTTCCTCATTTTGAGAAGTGCTAGGTTCAAATATTACTTTAAGAACATTTCTATGTAAAATTTTTGTTCTCAAGTTTGCTAGAGAATCTTCATACAAAAGTTAAGTATATATTAGAAAATTACCATCTCTTTAACTCCACACACCAAATCCAAACTGTTCATTTGAACAGTTTATCTGTGTGTAAATAATTGCTGTTCTTCAGCCTACAAATATTAGGCTGAACACTTCTCAGGTTATTCCAGTTGTTTCCTGATTTCAGTTTAATTCCCAATATTCTCATTGTGATATTTTGGCTCGTAGAGCTTGAGTTCCATCCAGAGGTTAGAATTACAATGGCTTGTGAAATGTAATTTAAAATTAATCAAATAACGAATAGCCCTTTTTTTATAAGTCTCAGAACTGGCACTGTTGAAGTTTGTGTTAAAACTTATAAAAGCATATTGCTTTTTATCTTATTCCTCTAAGAGAAATCAAGGTTATATTTTCTCCGGCCCTTCTTGTTTGTAATTCTGAAAATATTGATCAATTATAACTATTAAGACAGAAGTTGCAAAGTGTCAAAAAGATAGGTAAAGGGATTTGCAGGACTGTCATATAATGCTACTCCTTTTTTTCCAGCCACTCCATGCATTCTTCCTCCCAAGAAATGTTAAGGTGTGAATTTGGCTCTTGTTAGACTGCAGAGAAATTCCTTAGAGAACACCCCCGAGGAATGCTTCAGCTGCTGAAAAAGCTTAAATTGACATTTACATGTTCGTCAGACAGTAGGGAATTCTGCCATGAGATATAAATCTATAAGAAATCAGCTCATCTACTCAGAACTGTTCATTTTTCTTACTTAATTCTACTTAGAGAAAATCTCTTATCACATGAGGAAAAAAAAATCCATGTTAAACTTTTAAGGACGTGGCACTAGAAATGAGGTGGGCCAGAAAGGAGGAGGTAAGAGCTGGGTACTTTTTCCTCCCAACTCATCAGCCTCGTCATTATGTTTAAGGGGGTATGGTTAATTGTAAAGCTACCTCATGAAGAGTAGGTGGGCACCAAATCTGGCAAACTCAGCAGGGAATTGTCTGCTTGCAGTTGCTTTTGTATTGACTTGTTTCAGAAGCTAACCTGAGCCGTGGTAAATATAAAATGATTCATCCTCCTGCGCAGAACAGGCACTACAACATCTGATGACATGCCAGCCGGTTATCCTAGATCTGGCAGGAAGTTCAACGTCAACAGTCTTGGTTATTACAAACCCTAAAATAAAGCTACCATGACCGACAGGACTATGTTCTAAGACAGCCTGCCATACTCCCTGTGGGAGGAGACTGTGGCTCCTGTCCTCTCTGGGCCACTGGTGAGGTTTGCTCTTGATAAAATGAACCAGTTCGTGAGTTCAGAGATATCTTGTGTTTCCATATTCCAGTATTCAGAGAGTTGATCTTTTCTTCTTTAATTTTTCTTTTCTGATTTACAGAGCCATAATGGGTTTTTAATATTTGCACTATTTGCTAGTAATAAATTCTTCTGGTGAAATTCTATGCTTTTCTTGTCAACAGAGATACAGTGTCTCTCTCAGAACTGAGGGGTGTCATAGATTTCCTATACCTATTCTTGAAAGTCTACTTTTTTTATGTAGTGTTGCTCAATCTAGTCATACGGTTTTTAACAATTATTTTTAAAAATAATAAGAGGAAAAAGAAAGTATTTTTTCTTCATATTCAATAGTATTTTTACTTTGCTCAGGATGACAACAAATGGTGAGAATTATTCACAAACTCTTGTTTCATAGCTCAAATCCTTAGTGCTAGAGCAAACATAGCTGGAGTGGCAGCACACTGTCATGAATTGCCCTGGTTATTGTTATTACACTTGTACAGCCAAAGTTAAGATATGCATTTCCAAGACATTGCTGTTTCACTTTATGATTTTGCTGCTGGAGCAATCCAATAGCTCTGTTCCAGACCAGTAGTTTAGCTGCAGTGATATAGGAAAGGAAATTTTGTGGAACTACAAGGGTGGTTGGAAGTATTCAAACTTGTTTTCTTTTGTTTTTAAATAAATGTTACTGGATAACAGCAGGAAATAATCTAAGAAATCACTACCTGTTCTTTATTGATTGTATTTTTTTGTATTTTTCATAGCTAGAAGAGGGATGTAAGTGAGGTCAACTTGCTATCTGTAATTTGAATGGAGAGGGTGTGAAGTTGTTTTAGGGGTTTTGGAGGGGGGGCAAGTGAAGAGAGTTGTTTGGGGTTTTTTTAACCTGTATACTCACAGAACGGAAGCAGCGTTATATGAATGTTACCTACATGGTATGACTACTTCCTCTTCAAACTCATATTCTCAACATTAAAATAGAAGTAGAGATAAAATCAGCAAGAACATCTTGTTTGCTGTAGACAAATTTTTTTTATTATTTTCTCCATTCCTAGAACTATATACAAGAAAGAACAAATAGCAATTTTTTTACTAGTTTCATGATCATTTCTAGTCACTAGCACTAAGACATACAAAGGGTGTTGTGGTACTTTATGCATTAAGTCTTGAAAAATATTTTAAAATTCTCTTATGTAGGGCATGGTACAAGAAAGTATTCTTATATAAATTTTATCCTGCAGCTCTTTAGCCTTAATTATGCAGTCTTCTAGAGAGTAGCAAAGAACTCACTGAATAGATCGTATCACTTCTTGAGATAAGTGGCATATTTATAGCTTCTATAATGTACATCAAAATGAGGACGATTATGCCTTGTTTAAAGGATGATGTTAAAATGCACACTATTTACAATTAAGAATTTAACAATAAAAATGAGGGAGTTAATGCTTGTGAAAAATAAAATGATAATGACAAATATTTGAATGTTGCTACCATGCTCAGCATTATGCTACTGTATTTCTCTGTGAGAATGTATTGTCAATGTCTACAGGATGTTTTTATGGAATTGCAGATAATATATCTAAAATGTAGATGGAGATGTAGATAACATGTATCTAAAGATGTAAGGAGAACATTTTATAATCACAAGGTACTCCAGAGAGTTTTAGAAGTTTGTACATATTGCACACATTTTCATTTAACACCCAAGTTTATTTTCTTTCTGTTTCTCCTGTTTTATTTGATACAAAAAACTTAAAAATCAAAACTCACTGGGAAGATCTCTTTATACATAGTGATGTTAAATTAGTTCCATTTGCTTTTTACATGGAGTATTTGTCTGGATTTGGGTATTATTAGCTCCCATCAATGCCGCTTGACTCAGATATTCTCGTTATGCATACTTGTATGTTTTACTTCCACTCAGCCTTTCAATTTTATCTATTCAAATACAGTGACAACCTCCCCCAACAAAGCAGCATCTTCGATAAGTAGGTTACTAAAGATGCTGTGTAATGACATGAGATTGAGAAGCTAGAAATTGCAAACGGAAGGGATTTAACTGTGTAAGAACAGCCTTAGAGGCATGGTTTTATTATTTAGGACATATCTGTGCCCCAGGCAAGCCCAAACTTATTTCAAATGAACTATCCCTACACTATACACATCATGAACATTAAGCTGTCATCACCTTCAGACATCCTTAACAAATTTGGTTTTCTCCACTGAGAGAGCAGGAAGATGAAGAGTAAAGTGAGACCAAGGGAAAAAAATGTGAAAGAAATTATCTTAAAATCATTGTACGACGAACATATTTTTTGAACACTAAAGGGGTCTAGACATGAAACATGAGTGAGGACATTGAACATCAGTGCTATGCTGATCAGGTGACAGAGGTTACCTTATGACGCTACAGTTGGAAGGCTGAAGTGCTCAAGAAGCCTCCAATTTTTCACAGGATTGTTTGAAGTTTATTTAAACAGCACAACAAAAATTTATTTAAATCAATAATTTAAACATACTGATTCACTATGAAGAAAACTTCTAAAATATCCTCAATGTTCAGTTATTTTAATGCCAAGATAATTGTCAATGTACATTGTTCTTTAACGACTAAGCCATTGTGTCTAATCCTTTTGAACCAAAAATTTCTCACCACAATTCATTGTAATTAGATCTCACTCCAGTTGCAAACAGTGGAATTACAGTGATTTTTCTCTGATATTGTAACAGTTCCTGTGAAAGTCAATCAGCGGATAGGGTATGATGATTCCATTACAAACAGGAATTTAAAAAGTGAGCTGGGATGTTAATATGCTTTGTGTCTCAAAGAGTCATCCGTATTTATGACACTATATTTGTAGGGGCTTTAAAAGCATCACAAAAATTTGTATGCTTAATTATTTGCAGGAAAGGTTTGAAGACATAGAATCACTTTATTTGCCAATTTTATAACAAAATTAAAAAACCTCAAAATTCAGTTTTTTTAATTTTTAAATAATTTAGATTTCCTAAAAGATCTAATTATTTTCTTGCTATTAAATGAACAAATATTATTTCTATTCTATCTGCAAAACTCTATTTCTTTAAAAAAACAATCTTGCTTTTAACATCAATTTTAACATGCAATTACTCTGCATTAGGTCCAGTGGAAATGCTTGTAAGAGTCCACATTATCCTTTATTCTCTGGTTACTTGTATATTAATCCTTTTTATCCTTACCTGACCTTTCTAAAGCTCAGTATAAACTGTAGCAAGTTATGCTTTCAGATTGGTCAAACCTTCAGAAAGACAAACTCAGAAAAACAAACTTGACCCTAACTTGCTCAGTTAGGAAGTCGTGCTGGGGTGGGTTGAAAGAGGTTTCAGGCCCCAACATCCCTGTCCTTCAGCGACACTCAAGATTTCACTTTGCTGGGATGATTCAGATGACACTGAGTCTAGGAAAAACTGAGAGTAAAAAAGGGCTGAATTACTGCCACTGGAATTATAAGAAAGCCTTTAACCCCTCTCAAAATATAAAAAATAATCATCAAAGAGCCTTTCAAATCTTTATATGATTAGTTAGAAGCAGGTGGACTGGAATGCCTAAACCTGGAGCTACACAGATACAAACCTGAACAGATAATCAGATTCTTGAAATCTGTGAGAATTTTAAACATATTGATTCCACAGGAATAGTGTTTTCCGCCCCTGGCCCATTAAACCATGAAGATCTAGCCTGTCACTGTGAAAGAGGCAGCAAAGGTGAGGAGTCTTTGTGCTCTGGATGCTTTTTTGCATTAACAACAAAGCAGCAATGGCCCTTCAGTCCTCAGTCACAGCTCCAATGCTGCTGCCGTGGCTTGAAGGGTCTCACTGCTTACCATTGAGCTCTTCCCAAGGAGTCTTAACAGCAGCTAGCAGCGTCATGGAAATGTATTTCACCCGGGTGCAATTACACTTGCCACATAAACTAGAAAGATTCTTTTTTTGTGGTCGTAACTAAGGATGGAGCAGAAAAACAGGCCAAAACTAGATGTTAAATATAGGTATTACTTGGATCTACAGGCTTTCTTGTGGTATATGTTATGTTAAATTCCCTGCTCCTTGGCCCATATTGTTGAGGTGGCATGGATTTTCCTATTGCTCTGCTGTCACAGGAATGGGTCCATAGTGATTTTGAAACCAATCACAGACCAGGTGATGAACAGAGAGGTGTTTAGATGAACAAAGAAAGTGTAAAGGCAAATGCAGATTTTGTCAGGTCTTTTGGGATGCTGCTAAGGGCTGAAGCAGCCAGTGCAGAAGAGACCCGAATACAGCTGACTGGAGCCCTTCCCAGCTACTCCAGGAGAGGCCCCTGTCTTTCTTGTCTGCAGCTCATTGTCCAGTTTCTCAGAAAGGCTTCAGCTTGTCTTGTCTGCCTCACAGGGATTATATAAAGATAAATAGATCTAAGGTGTTCTGATTTTGCGGTTCTGAAAAAGTGCATGTACGTAGATCTTGGATGTGTGCATGACAGGGAGGAACCCAAAAGCCTGTTTACAGAATTAGTTCATTTATGCTGTTGTGAATTCATCTATAAGTATTAATTTCATTTGCCACACAATTAACAAACTTGGATGAGGTAATGTGGTGTTTACAACAGGTGTGGGAGGAAGGGAATTGTATTACATCTTTGCTCTTTGAAGACATGATCCTGAAAAGCAGACTAATTATTTTCAATGAACAAAGTTTTCAACAGTTATAACTTTAGCAAATGTTCATTAATTGCTGCGCTTTGAAAGACTGAATAGGTATGAGAGTCTGGATTATTTGAGAAAAGTTTGTTATTCATTATCCTTCAAAATAATATTCAGGAGTAGTTACCTTAGGCTGGTTTTGTTCCCTGAGAGCAATATCAAACTGTTGTACTCTACCACCATAACAAAAATCCTCCTCCTGCTCACAGAATTGCCTGTAACCCTTCATAATAGTGGTATATGAAAGTTAAATAGCTCAACTTCTCCTGTATTTTCTTTTAAATAATGATATGTTGGGTACAGTAGTGTTAAACAGCAGTTCATGTGAGTTAAAATAGGGAGAGTTTAATAATTAAATAATAATTTATAAGCAAAAATATTCCCTGGTGCTCTTTCTGAGCAGGTGACAAGAATCTTAGGAGTAAAATCTTAAGGTATAGCTATTAAGATATGTTAGGGTTATCTTAGGGGTATTAGCTTAGAGCTGAGGATTTTCCTTTTAATTTCCAAAATGCTGGTACTAGTATCTTGTACCTATTGACTAGAACAAAATCTTCAGACAGGGAATGTTTTCAGTTCCCAGAGGGTTCTCCCCAGCAATGCCAAATGCTGTAATCACCCCATACTGGGACCTAGAGCTGTGTTTTAGGGCCGTCAGGGATTTCTAGACACAGTGACAATCCACCTATGGCCATTTCTTAATGCCAGGCCTATTTCCCAACACAGATCTTCAAATATGATATGCACCTCTCGTATCATATTTTGACTTAATAAAGAAGTATAGGGAGAAAACTCCTGGGTTTTTTGAGCATTATGAAACCTCTGGGGGCTGCATGCCTGCTAACAGATCAATTCATTATGGTATAGCATTAAAATCAAGTATAAAAGTCTGCAAATACATCCTCTTCCACGACATAAGAGCCTTGACCACATTTTCCTGGTAAAACAGAAATCAGCCCCTGATCTATTTATGTGGCTTAATAAAGGCATAGCAAGATAAATATTTAATTACCAATTTGACATTGTTTATCAGTTATGAGCAATGCTCTGTCTCAACTGCACAGCTCCAATTGCCTCTGTAAAACACAGAATAGGAAGAAAATAAAAAGGAATTTGCGGATAATGGCTCACCAGCTTCATGGATTCTCTGTGGCTTGTTGAATTGCTCTGTATTGATTAGCCTTATCATCCATTTGTATCTAATTAAAAATTCAGGACAGGCTCTGTGAGTAAGCAATAGACAATGTCTGGTCTAAAAAAGGAACTACCCAGTCACAAAAATGAACTGGGAATACCATAAGCTCCATCTGTCCTGAATAATTACACATTCACAAACTGTTTTGCATAGTACAGTGTTTCGTACATTCAGAAACACTGGAATAGTGAGTACAGATACAGTTTGTCTATGAATTGTCAAAAATTACTAGAAAATTACTGGTGGAAAGAATGCCAAGATACAAGCTAGTCCTTTCTTCCTTGTCTGAGTTATGATTTAATGAAACATATTTTAGGGTTTCTAGAATTTCCCTAAATAGTATATGTCAATGCTGATTATTGTTATGGTTTAAAAACAGTATGTTCGGTTTACTCCTTTGATCACCAATTATATTTTCTTCCAGACTAGTTATTAGTTATTTTAATGAAAAGTTCATTGGGTAGAAGGTTAAGAGTTAAATTTTCTTAACAGTCCCCACTATTAATGGGCAGCAGATGCCACTAGCCAGGTCATTTTTCTGTTGCTCGGTCTGTGACTTTCAGAGAAAATTAGAGTCACATGTGAACGTTCAGTTTGGAGAGAAACGAGCTGACAATTCAGGATGACTCACTTCAGGTAAGGGAAAGAGACAGGATGGTTTATAGTGTTCCCGTTTCTTTTTTCTGCTGTTATCGGGATTTGCTAACTGATCAGGGACAGAATTCCAATATCTGGCCCTTTTGCTTAATCTCATATTTCTGCAGCACATACAAAGGAAGAACAGCAGAGAACTGTAGGCACTTCAGAAAGTCCATCAGATATTATGAAGCTCCCCCTTGAACAATCCTTGTCCGTCTGCCCGTAACAGCCCAAATCTCAAATGTTCGGCTACGGTATGACAGAAAGAGGTAACAGAGTTTGTTATGACCAAGGCTCAGCCATCCTTTCTCATTCTCTTCTCTCCTCAGTGATCAAGAAAGCACAGCCCTCAAGGACTAGAATGTGTGGTAGTTACCAGGAGGCATGAAGCTGGAAATGAGTTTGTTTTGAAATGGAGTAAATGCAGATCTGGAAAGTTTACTCTAGTTTCAAATGCTTCAACACTACTCTCAGGCTCCTTCTGTTCTGTAACTGCTCAATCTCGTATTCTCCCATTCCCTCTTCTCATGTTCAGGTTTCTCTGCTTTCTGTTGTCATCTAAATTTAGTTTTGGGGAAGGGTTTTTGGAAGTGTAGTATAGTCCTCTTTCCAGCTTCTCATTGATCTTCCCATCGCCTCCTCCACTGTACCTCAGCTCATATCCCCACCGAAGCATTGGCAGTGGTACTGTCATTAGTTTGTACCTAAATTCACAGAATCACAGAATCACAGAATGTTAGGGATTGGAAGGGACCTTGAAAGATCATCTAGTCCAATCCCCCTGCCGGAGCAGGAACACCTAAATCAGATCGCACAGGAACGCATCCAGGCGGGTTTTGAATGTCTCCAGAGAAGGAGACTCCACAACCTCTCTGGGCAGCCTGTTCCAGTGCTCTGTCACCCTCACTGTAAAGAAATTTTTTCTCATGTTCAAGTGGAACCTCCTGTGTTCCAGCTTGAACCCATTGCCCCTTGTCCTATCACAGGATGTCACAGAGAAGAGCCTGGCTCCATCCTCCTGACACTCACCCTTCATATATTTATAAACATTAATTAGGTCACCCCTCAGTCTCCTCTTTTCCAAGCTAAAGAGACCCAGCTCCCTCAGCCTTTCCTCATAAGGGAGGTGCTCCATTCCCTTCATCATCTTTGTGGCTCTGCGCTGGACTCTCTCCAGCAGTTCCCTGTCCTTCTTGAACTGAGGGGCCCAGAACTGGACACAATATTCCAGATGCGGTCTCACCAGGGCAGAGTAGAGGGGGAGGAGAACCTCTCTTGACCTACTGACCACCCCCCTTCTGATACACCCCAGGATGCCATTGGCCTTCTTGGCCACGAGGGCACAGTGCTGGCTCATGGTCATCCTGCTGTCCACCAGGACCCCCAGGTCCCTCTCCCCTACACTACTCTCCAACAGTTCCGTACCCAACTTATACTGGAACCTGGTGTTATTCTTGCCCAGATGCAAGACTCTACACTTGCTCTTGTTAAATTGCATTAAATTTTTCCCCGCCCAAATCTCCAGCCTGTCTAGGTCTCGCTGGATGGAAGCACAGCCATCTGGCGTGTCAGCCACTCCTCCCAGTTTCGTATCATCAGCAAACTTGCTGAGGATGCACTCTACTCCCTCATCCAAGTCGTTGATGAATATATTAAACAGCACAGGTCCCAATACCGAACCCTGGGGGACTCCACTAGATACAGGCCTCCAACTAGACTACTCTATGCAGCACTGCAATTAGTTGCATAAAGTCTCAAGGCTTATTGTGGCTATATGGGCATTAAAACATTTAACTTGTGTATTCAGACTGCACGTAGGTCAGTAATAAATCTATAAGCTTGGAATATTTTTTTGTCATTTCTTTTGGGAAACTATTGAGAATATGTGCATGTAAGAGGGTAATTACTGGTATGGTATGGGCCTGGCTAACGGATATTAGATGTAATGTGGTTCCCAGCGTGCTAATAAGGCACTTAGTAAGCAATGAACACTCTTTAGGCTACACCAGCTTTAGCAAAATATTTGTAGGAGGTAGACCAAGTTCATGGCAATTCCTATTTTCTTGGGTTTTTGTCTCCACCTTCTAATTATTTAAATACTGTGCCTAGATCAAAATAAAATCTAATTTTCTTTAATATCTGTGGTCATAAAAACAAGAGGAGCAAGGAAAATCAAACATAAGGTAACTGCAGTAGAAGAAATATACACGCAGGACATTTTTACAAGTTTTTATAGCCAGCAGGTCTTTGAAGGCAGCTCAGCGGGCTGAGTAGTTTTCACAAGCATTTCTTCTTAGGAGTCAAGAGATGACTAGAGCGACTCTTTGTGGCTTTAAAGTGGATGCTAGCTGCTAATTAACTTTTTTAAAAAGCAAATTAAAAGGGCTTGTGTGTTTCATCATATTAGAAACTACTGATGCAATGTTATGGTAGTACTCCAGTTGAACACTACAAGCTTGGATGGCTATTCCCTAAGAAAAGAAAAGGTTTTCTGTGTATGGGAAAGTATCTTTTTGCTTTCTGTGTTTTACTGTTTCTCAGAATGCATTTTCTTCACATCAGAACGTTAGAGATCGCTTTTGATTCACCGGTGCAAGATCATAGAATCAGTGGATCTGAAACTTGTAGCATGTAAGAATTTATTACTTTCTATCTCTGGCAAAAAAAAAAAAAAAGTTTATTATAGAATGGCTCAAGAAGAAAAGGAAAGACAAAGAGCAAATAAAGGAAACTCAAATTAAGGCTGAAATAAAATTAATTTTCAGCCTAGGCAGAATTAGACCTTAGACCACGCTTGAGTGCTGCCTTTTGTGTTTTGCCTTTTGCAGGGGCACTCAGGGTGAGATGTATTGCTGTATTTTTCTTTGAGAGCAATTTCACCATGTTATGTATACCGGTGGTTATTAGCAGCCATGGCTCAGACGCGGACTGCTCTCTTGTCCTCATTTGCACCTTTATTTTTATTTTACTGGGACAATGAGTAAGGTCAAATACTTTCTTGAATAGCTGACTAAATCTTCCTCAGCTGAAGTGGCAGAAGATGTCATAAGGCAAATGTGGCTACAGCTGGGAGGCTTCATTCATTTCTGCCCTGCTCATAAGACTAAACATGTCATTGGTGCTTAATGTCCAGTGATTCAGGAGCTGGAACGTGAATTAATTCTCGAGCTTTTTGTTTGCACTCCAGTGTAAGGAACAGCAGGCTCCTCTCAACTCTAGCGTATCTCGCTCTCCTCTTGAATGTAACAGCAATGCTGACCATTTAGAAATAAAATGGATGGTGGTATTTCTGAAGTCAGAATTAACAGGGATGTCTGAATTTAAATAAAAATATTTGTCAGAATAATAAAATAAGGTAAAAATCAAAAGCAACCTGAAAAGAAAAACTGCTTTAGTTTCACTGTTCTTTTTGAAAGTAAGTAACCTAAGACAAGGAATATCATGCACTTACAAGAATATTAATATGCAATTCCTCTTTACATCCTTTCTCATATTCACTGTTTTTCTTTTCACTGAGAAATAAAAGAATGTGTCTAGAAGAATATATTTTCCTGCTTAATTTGTAGGGTTAAAATTTCTTTTTTTATTAAATGCTGAGTACTTCCTCATTTATCATTTTAAATTCTATTACTTGTTTCCAAGGAGACAGACATATGTGGGAAAATCATCTCTGATTTGTGATGCTGTTCTCTTTAATGAGAGTTGAATGTGCCCTTTTTAAAGGAACAAAATAAACCTGGAGCTGCTGTACTAAAGAGGTTGGAACTTCAAATTTCATTTCTGCACAGGCCTACTTTCTGCTTCTCAGAGTTGGAAGGGGATTGTAAAATATTCAAATCAGTACCAGATTATCATTTAGTGGCTCAGCTGTGCTGTTTTTTACACTGAAGCAAGATATAAAGTTCCCTCACCCAGCCACCCACCCCTTGTAGTAGTGGCTTTCTCCTGACGGTTCTAGGTGTTTCTTGGAGGACAAGAATGGGAGTAAACAACAACTTATTTTTCTTTCTGTGAGTTCTTCTTCAGAAATACTAAAGCCTGGTTGGTTCTATAGGCATTTAAAAGCCTGTAATTGCTCAGTGAAGTGCCAGTGCTAAGTTCTAAACAGAGATATCTTTCTTCTTTTCTTTCTGACAATAAAATCCTAAATGAATCTGAAGGTAAACAGATCAGTTGTCTTACCTGAAGTAGTCTTCACCACCTCAGTTGTATTTCTTAATCCTGTAAAGGAGAACTGGTAAAGCCTCCAGGACCTGGTGTCTCCCACCTCCACCGAGCTGCGCTTCCATTGGTAAATGATCTCTTCTCTTGGGTAGCCATCTTATTGCAATGGAAAATACAGAGTGCTTTGTTTCATAGTCATTGCTAGGATTTTAGTGTACTTTGGTGAGTAAAAATACTATTTTCTATCTCTGGAAAAAACTGGAGAAGTATATTGGAAGTAAATGATAAGTTTTTATCAAGTTACTTAGTAGTGCCTTTTACTTAGTGTCACATTTTATTTTATTTTTTTATAAATTAAAATAGCACTTGGGATAAGTTTTTCAAAAACAGGTTTTACACTTCTGTGGATCCAATAGGATGCAATTTTGCTTATCCTTCCATTGTGGCCAAAAAGTCTGCAGCTGGACCAGGAATTCACATCTTGACCTGACTACGAAATGTCGAACTCTTGTCTCCAGCATTGCAATAGTAAAACACCCATGCGCAGAGACAAAGTATCAGGCCATGAGACTTTGGTGCTGAAAGTAAAAATTTCTACTGTTATGCTTAGCTTTAGTCATAAATTAATCACATAGCTCCTAGAAATTGTGTAATATTTTACATAACATTCCTCAATTATATTTGTAAAGATACATGAATCATGTAGTTGAAAATAAGGTCAAAATAAAACTGAGAACCATTGCACTACATCTGGTTAAGAACAATAACCCTCACTGACTCTAAGTATGTAAATATAAATTTATAATAAGTGGTGCAGTGTGAGTCAGAGGCTATTCCTAAGCATTTTACTTACAGCTTGAAAATTCCAGGGGACAGGAGTGGGCATCCATTGGGAAGTTGTGTAACTGTAGCTGACACTCAGCATCAATTGTCAACCTGACAAGAAAGAGATCAGGTTATAAAGAATGTACTTGAAGTTTGTCCTGAAAGCTACCTCACTGCAAGTGAAATAAGATTCTTACTAATACGGAACCTGACTGTGGAATATGCAAATATATAATATATCTATAGAAAGCAAAAGTAAAATATTGACATGTATGTATAAATTTGGATATTCCAAGCACAGGAAGACATCAGTATTACTAATAAGCAGTGTTTCTTTTTTTTGTTACATAGGCCTTGATCATCTACTTTCTGGACTGTGTAGTAGAATATGGTATTAACGTTCTGTTACTATGTATCTGAAATGGCAGCATTACTCATGACTGGTAAATTCATAAGTAGATATACAGGTCATCTCATGAGCAGTGACAAATCTCTTTGTCACAACATGCCATAATGCACTTTGAAAATGTATTTTAAGTGACAAAAAATCTATTTCAGAAATGATGGATGGGAGTCCAAATTTAGACATCTGCACCCAAGACAGCCATCTAGACTACCTACATAGCTAGTGCAAAGGCGCTCTGAGGATATACTGCATGTCATTCCAAAATAAGACGTTTGAATTAAATAAGAAGAATGTACCAAAAGGTGTTTCTCCCCACTGAATATCAGGAGAGTCTCCATGATAACTCAGAAGGTGTAGGTGCTGTAGATCAGGTAGACGTGTACTTTTAGAAATCCAAAATTAGATGAGATGTATCCCTTGATGTGCCTGCTAAAATCTCTACCATTTTTCATTCAGTCCTTTAATTGTGGCTAGCCCTGACATGAACTGCATGGTACTTGGACTTTGGAAAGGAGGGAGGTGGTGGTGTGAGAGAGAGAAAAAGTAAAAGGAGAAAAAACAAAAGAGCAGAGTGATGTTCATTTCTTCCATGTGTCTCTAGGAAAACCATAGGTTTATGGTCTTTGCTGATTCCTGGGTGTCCAGATGAGCAAAATTGTCCAGATGAGCTGGCTCCTGTGTGTAGGTGCTGTGTGCAAATAACTCCCTGAGTCTCATACTGTGGGATGCAGAGGGATGCTGTGACCAGTAGCCACCAAGTTAATGAAGTCAAAAGGAAGCTTTTCTACATTAGGGATTTAGGAATAAATCTAATTTCCTTTGAAACTAAAGGAAGTTCTTTTTGTGATACAGAAGGAGAACTGATTCTGCATGCCAGTATCATTGCCCTTTCTTTTCTCGTTTCCATCATCTTCAGTTTCATTTCAAGATAATCATAATACAGATCCAAAAAATTATTAACTTCTTTCTTTGATATTGCCTTTTCTCTGGTGAATATATTTCACACTGTTTGAATTTGGAATAGGCTCAGATTTACTGCTGGTTTTTATTTGTTTTGCCTTGTAGAACTGAGTAGATTTCATTCCCCAGCACAAAGCTCTATCCAGGCTTTGAACATCTCCAAGCGTGGTTTTCTGGGTAACCTATTGCAGTGTTTGACCGTTCTCACAGTAAAAAAGTTTCTACTTATGTTTAGCAGAATTTCCTGTACCTCAGTTTGTGCCCGTTGCCTCCTGTCCTGTCACTGGATACCATGAAGAAGATTGTCTCTGCCTTCTTTTACCCTTCCATCACCTGCCTTCTTTTCCCCCACCCACATTACACACAATGCTAAGATCCCCCGAGCCTTCTTCTCTAGGCTGAACAGTCCCAGTTCCCTCAGTGTCTCCCTGTGCATCAGATGCTCTCAGCCCTTCAGCATCTTCGTGGGCCTTCACTGCACTTGCTTCAGTAAGCTCAATCCCTCTTGTACTGAGGAGCCCAGCACTCGACCCCGCATTCCAGATGTGTCTCACTAGTACCGGGCAGAGGAGAAGGATCAGTGCAGCCCAGGATGCTGTTTGCCTTTGTTTCAAGGGCGCTTTGCTGGCTCATGGTGAATGTCCACTAGGATCCCCAGGTCTTTTTCTGCAAAGTGCTTTTCAGCTGGTCAGCCCCCACCCTGTCGTGCTGCATCCCCTGGTTCAGGATAACGTTTTCCTTTGTTAAACTCCATGAGATTCCTGTTGGTCCATGTCTCCAGCATGTTGCAGTCCCTCTGAGTGGTAGCACAACCCTGTGATGTACCAGTCACTCCTCACAGTTTTATGTTATCTGCAGACTTGCTGGTGGTGCACTCTGTCCCATTGTCTGGGTCATTGATGAAGATGTGAAGCTGTTAAACAGTATTGGCCTAATATAAATCTGGGGAGTACACCACTAGTGTCTGCTTTCCAGCTGGCCTTCATGCCAGCGATCCAACACTTGGAGGCTGGCAGTTCAGGTATATTCAATCCATCTCAACGTCCACTTATTTAATCCATACCTGATCCTTCTCCACCGAAGGTAAGTTTTCCTTGCTCCATTTTCCTGCTGGTCTCAGGCGCCTGGGATTGCTGAAGGCAGGGTTTTACCAGTAAAGACCGTAGCAAAGAAGGCCTTGTGTACCTGGGCCTTTTTGGTGTCCTTTGTGACAAGGTCCCCATTCATCTGTGCTTGCGCATTTTCCCCAGTCTTCCTGCTGAGGATGTATGTGTAGAAATCCTTCTTGCTTTCATGTCCCTAGTCAGATTTGACTCCAGATGAACTTTGTCTTTTCTAACTCTGTCTCTGAGTGCTTGGACAGCATCTCTGTATTCCTCCTGGGTCACCTGTCCCTGCTACCACCTCTAGAACGTTTTTCTTTCCCATTTGAGTTTTGCTGGGAGCTTTGTGTTGATCCATGCAGACTGCCTGATAACTTTGCTTGATTTCCTGCTGGCCAGGATGGACCGTTCTTAAGCTTGGTGGGAGGTGACTGACAAAATCAACCAGCTCTTCCTGAGCCCTCTTCTCTTTGGGACAGAATCCCAGATCTATGCTATCACATTTCACTTCTGGATTAATCCATGTTGAATCCTTACTGGTGCTTGCTGTGACTCAGTAGAACCACTAACTATACATTAATAACAGATAACTGTTTCTAAGCTCTACCAGCTAGATCTCTTTCGAATGAGGGAAACTAAGGAGTTTAAAGAGAAAGGTAATGAAATCCAAAGAGAAAGTAGTGTAGCTAAATCCAAACTTAATATTTCAAAAGTGGACCTCAGATCTTCTTTATCTGACTGACTTTGATTTACCCTGGATTTCAATTCCAATCATTCTCTTATCGCTTCTGGTGATGCAGTGTGTAATGAATGTAAAATAACTATGAAATAAAACTCCTTTTAGTAATTCAGGCAGTTGCAGCATTAAAAGGTTGTCTTATCCAAAGCTTTAGATCTAGTCATTAAAATGATAATCAGTGTACTTTTCTTCAAAACAATATTTTTGACGCCCAATAAAAGAAAAGCAGAAAAAACACTTAAAAAAATGCAGTCTAAAACTCAGATGGTCTTATGTTTACCGTCTTTGATTCTGTATTCTCATTTTAAATTATAAATTCTCTTGAACAAACGCTGGCTTTATCTACATTTTACATAGAACGAAATGTTACATCACATAATAAGGGATTTTCACATTTAGGAAACATCTTATGGTCATGGGGAAAATGATATTTGAGTTGTTAGATATTGCATATGTTACACTTAAATGTAGGCATATACATAGCTTAATTATTGAAAAAGATAGTTTTAGAATGTAATCTGTCTCATAAGAAAAGCTGTAAATCTGACTGAGGAATCTGGAGATGAGCGTATCAAGTTCAGATTCATGAAAATTTTAGTGGAACAAGGCATACCTGTAGGTTTTGTATTAAAGCTTAAATGACCAACGCTGAAATGATTATCCTTGTTTTCATAAGATATTTGAGGAATGAAATGCTTTTGTAGGGTAGATCTTCATCTAGGTAAATAATTATCAATTCTGAATAAGAGGCCTTTGATATATATATAATACATCCTTTTATACCATCTACTTAATTCAATGATATTTTGAATTCATCAGTTTAACTCTATAAAAAGGTGAAAGGCAATATGGAATCCAGTGGCAACCAGTAAAACATATCTGAAAATGAAGATGAAGTACTATAACAATGCTTATATTCATTTTAGTATAGGAACATCTCTATTGTGGAGCAAGACAGTACAATCTATAGGAAGAAATAAAACTCTTTACTGTGCCAATATAAAATAAATGTCATGCGAGTAATATCTTCTAAGTGTTTTCATTTTTCAGAGTTGTATGCATAAGTAAATAGGATAAAACAATGTGTTTTCCTTCAGATTAATGTCAAATGACCTGAATTCACAGGACCTTTCTCTTTGGCTTTCCCTAGAGAAACTAAAATTAAAGTCAGGTGTAAATACCTCAATGTGTACAACACTCTGCCGTCATTCCAGATCCTGAGCATCCTATTAGGAGTTGTTATCCAATGAGCATCAGCTTTCTTGGAATTTCGGAAAAATGTATCTGGTATCCAGATCTTCCCAACCATGTTGCTGTTTAATCTGAGTACTTTTATAGTGCTGTTGAACTTCAGACGTCTGTCATACCACGTTTGGGCGAAAAATATATCAATTGTATATTCCTGTTGTGTTAACCAGAAATACTGATGAAAACATAGCACTCAGCATTTCACATAACACCTGATATGCTTTCCTTAATTTCAGATGAATAAAATGTGAACTACAGAATATGACACTAGAATTGATAAACACAATTTTTTGAGGGTATGGTTTACCAAAGATTATTGTTTTAAAATAATTTATTCTGTTATTTTCCTACTGACAGGTGAAAATACGATGCAATTTAGTGGTATATGCACCTTTCTAATTCTATATCCCCCACCTCAACCCACACCTGGTCAGGTCAGAGAACAATCACTTATTCCCTTGGATCTAGGACAGGAAAAGACTGAGCTGACTTGGCTGCCTTAATTGCCTGCGGCCCCGAGTTAATATCAGAAGTGGTGAATTCTCACTTTCCCTGGCACCTCTGGGCGGCCAGAAGCTGCAAAGGGAATTACAGAATGTAAAAGAGCAATGTGAGATTTCTTTCTACACATGAAAACTACGAGAATGAGGTAGACATTGTGCTAAGGCTAGATCACTTTCCCTCATCTATATGAAGATAGAATTAAATTTTTCTGTAGGAATTTTGGAAAGAGCAGAGGAGAGAGGATCTAGGCTTCTCTTCTTTTTATCGCTTGGTGGCAAGAGTATTAATATCACTGATGAATCATTTACCTTACTTTAAAGCAATCTAGAAGCTCAGTTTTACAGGAGTTAGACTGTCACAAAGCACTTGAAAGTAGAACATGTAAAAGTGTGAGGATATTTATTAAAGCTATTGTTATTACGTTTTTATCAGCACAGAGCTCAGGTTTCCTCCCTTATAAATTCATAGCTCATATAGTTCTCACATGCATAGTAATATTAAGATTTTTTTAAAAATAGGTATAGCACAACATTAAGACTAGTGGAAGATTTTTAATGTCAGAGGCTTTGTAACAAAGTGAACATTGTAAGAAAGCTGGCAATCATTTACCTACCATATTGATAGCATTCACAGGCCCAATGCTATTTACATACATGTCCGTGTGAATTACTGTTGGTTTAACTGTAAGAGAAACAAGAATCAGTAACAGGAGAGAAGGTCCAAATCAACTACGTGAAAGTCAAACACAAGCAAAAGATTATTATAGTACCTCTCTTGTACGGCTACAGTTGCCTCACATTTAACTGTGCATATACAATAAATATAAATTTCCAGCCATGTGTCCAGTTTGAAATTAGTCGGAGACACTTTGAGACAAATTCTTATATTGTTTGTTCTACCAGAACAATTCACTTATGCTATGAGAACAAATCCTGAAACCAGTGTCATTGCCTTGCAGTGAGTCGCATCTGACTGAGAGGATGTATATTTTGTGTCAGGTCACAGCAACACATCTGACAAAACACTATCAGCAAAAGCAAATTTATTCTTATGATGTCTTGCATGACTTGTTTTGCATTATAATGCCAAATGCAACATGAGTGCTGTTGCCTGCAGAGATGGCTGCAGTTAAGTGACATTTTCATGAGCCCAAAGCAAAAATAATACTCAAGGCTCTAAAACAGGAATGAAAACCAGTTGTTAGATTAAGTTATTTTGAAATTACTCTATTGTGGATTTATTATTCTTATACACCTTGACTAAAATATGACTATTTTTTCCCACATGCTTTTATGAATGCTTAATTACTTTCTGTTCTCTGAAGTCTTGGATTGGAATAATAGGACAAATTCCTCTGCGAATTTACACTATATATATACATTGAAGTTTAGGTACTTATGTTAACCTTCACTTTAAAATAATCCGTAGTTTATAAACCTCTATAAACTTGTCAGAAACAGCTTCCTTCATCAACCTTGCCACTCTCTGCCTGCCTCATCCATGAATTCTCATTGTATTTTTCTATAGTTTGGTTACTGCTGTATCCTCTTCTACAGCAGCATCGTCTGCCTGTTCTGTGCTCATGTGGACCCTTCTCAGACTGACTTGCAGCAACTCAGGGAGATTTCTCCCTTCAAGCTCCCTCAGTAATCAGTGAAGAAGAAGATTCCCGCAGAAGGTGGTTCAGTCAAATAAGACTTCCATTATCAGTCCAGGCTTGGGTCTGCATACTTACATTGGCTATGGGGGAAATCTAGGGAGGATTTCTTACTTGGTTGCAGTTATTTTTTGTGAACCTCTTGCTCTGTGCCCCATTCCCAGTCACTTCTCGCCCTGCTGTGTGAGTGAGGGCCCATGTCGCATCAGTCAGTGCAGACCCGCTGCTGTTAGGGGCTCTGTCTATGTCCATCAAATCATGCAAGGATCAGGCAGCATCATCCTCATTTTGGCCTTCTTTTCCAATATATTATTTGTGACTCTCTAACACCCTCATTTAGATATACAAAGATGATAAAAACTTGTTTTTTCATTCCCCAAATGTTAAATTCCGAAATTCCTGCGCAGGTGCATCATTAAAAGCTGCCTGATTCAGCAAATCACAAGTCTTCTGAGATGTATCAGGATAGATTTAGCAATCTTAATCTATGACAGCTTCCAAAATCATGACTACTTGTCATGCTACTGCTGTTTTGTTGCGTTGTATTCATAACTGCTTTGAATGGATTCTGCTTCCTGTGTAGCATAACAGGGTATGAAAATCATTTCTCTTCACTGCTTAACCAAAAGTGGTCTAAAAAGAAAAGCAACGTACCTCCTATGTCAGGTCTCAACTTGTTGTCATATCCTTCCAGCAAGCCATTTAAAATAAGAGTGACATCACTCTCATGGACTTTGGGAGTCAAAACCCAAGTCTTATTTGAGGTGTAATCTTCATAATCATCATCACTCTTTTGGGTGGAGCTGTTAAAGAAATAAAAATGAAGAACAGAATTTGTGAGCAACCTCTTCAGAGACAATAGACACAGAATCCAGGTTTTAATAGTACTGTATATTCACAGTAAAGATGTCACATAACAGTTGAGGTTAAAGTTCACTTTAGCAACATTTCCTTTTAGTACAGTTGAGATCATATTCTGTCTATTCGAAGGAACATCAGTGCTCACCACCTTTGGCATGCCTGTTTTTTTCTGTCACTGACTCAGGTGGGACCTGTTATGAAACAAATCTAATTGTCACTTAGCTTATGCAACTCTCCATCAAAATACCACTTAGTATGTACACAGTGTTGTTGCATTACTTCTCTTTGAGAGAACTATTTGATGCAACACATTACTGACAAGACCAATAATTAGATTCATTGAAACAAACTGTCACACAGCTTTTCTCCACTCTGATGAACTGGAGCTTATTGTGCATTTGGAAAGTTCAGCACAAATTTTTGCCAATGGTTTTCATTTTTGCTTTTGCTAACCAGAACCCAGAGAGGATAAAAAGTCTGTCTACCATTTTTTATGCTACTAAGCAGTGTGACAACAGGTCTAGTATAATTCAACCTGTTTAGCATAGTAAAAAGGGCAAGTTACGAATCAGAAATGTGTAGAGTAGCCCTAATGGATGTTTTGTTTTCTTAAAATCTGTACCTCCAGTTCTAGAGGAGAACATAGAAACTAATTTAGAATATGACATAATCAGATATTTTAATTTCAGAATGTCAGTGGTAATCAGCTGAATGGTGCTAGGCAACTGTGAGTTTTTTTGCATAATATGCCAGTGCCCTTCTTTCCTGACCTGCTTCTGTGACAAAATTTGAACACTGCTGGATATGAAAAATCTTAATGATACTAGAACTGTCTTAAGCCGGTGGGTGGAGTTTGGACATGAAGGGGTCAAAAGCAGTAAATGTAATTATTTTACTGTTTCAGATAGAATCTATACAGAAGTGGGAAAGAGTACAGAGAAGTAGATTCTAATGGGGGCTGGAACTCATGTTGGCACACAAGACTGGAAGCAGACACAGCTGGCCATGGTCATGGGTGCAATAGTGAAGGGATGATTAGTCCCAGAGTCTCAAAGAGCCATTCTGTTAACAGATCTTTGTTCAGCCGAGGTCTTGCCTGCTCCTTCCTACAGGGCTATCCTGCTGCATCCTGCTTACTCTATGCGCGGTGGGTGGCCTGAAGGCTTTTCCGTGTTGGGCATTTGGGAGCTATAAGCCAAGTGCACAAATACAACTCAGCTACAAAAGAGGCTTTAGCTTCTTTCTTCCCCATGAGCACAGCCTGACAGGAAAGAGCCACGGCACATCTCTGCCCCTGTGGGTAAGGCTCTGCTTCCCACAAGGTGCTAAAGGTATGGTGAAATCTGGAGCAGCCTGAGACCGCACGTAGAGCTGTAGCAGTTAGGAATGCATAGCACGCATGAGAGAGCCAGTCTTGCATTGCATCGAACTGGGCTTGGAAGCTGCTAGTGAAGCTGGGTTAATCTTTGCTGTCATTCCACCTCCTGAACACCGCTGGCTGCAGCCTCTAGGCACCACCTAACCCACCCTGGCATCATCTGTGAGCTTCAGCTTCCCAGATCAAGAACAGGCAACCCAACCTCCTCCCTCTGGCTACACACACCTGACCCTCTACTGTTTTACTGGCAATCGAAAGTGGAGTTTTAATTGGCAGTGTGGTATGTAATATTCTGCTGGTACTGACAAACATGCCAGGATAATTAAATTGGTGTGGGAAATTTGTTTATTCAGCTATCTGGAGTTCAAAGATCTAATTGTAATTCAAAGGAACATAACTGAAGCAAGGTTTTCCCCCCTAGAGGAAAGGAAATCCTTCTAAATAAAGTCTTGGCAAACAGAAGGCACTAGATTATATGTTTTCAGTCTGTGAAAGTGAATGAAAAAGATAACTCTATGTATAAAAAGACATACTCCTATTTTATAACCGATTAAACCTCTGTTCTCCAAGAAGAGTGTTTTTTTTCTGAATGGAAAAGAGAAAGCAAATCAAAAGGCAATGTGTTCCTGAATACTAATGTGATGAGAAAGCTTCAAAAGTCAAACAGTTAGCTAGAAGTCTGATGTACTGGACAGTGCAAGACCAGAAGATGAAAAAGTACGTTTGTCTAGGACTTGTCTCAGATCTAAAACAACCTTATAGAACAGCTGCCCACAGTCACTAAAACTTCCCTTTCCTCTTGGTAATTATTTGTAGGAAAGAATTATCTATTTGTTTGCTTCTCTGACATTTCAAGCCATTTTGGCACTCCAAATTTCAAAAACCAGAAAATGCTTTATGAGATTAGTGTGAAAGAGAGGAGAGAGAACACAGCTAATGTAACTAGGGAAAAAGGCCACTGGATTCCAGCTTTTATGTGAATTCCAAGTGGATCATAAATTAGCATGGGTATCCAATTGCCTAAATGTCTGGCTGTGTGACACTGCATACCAGCCAGAACAATCAGAGGAGCACCTTATCCAGATGAGCAGGGCTTTAGCTATGCAATGCCATTAAAAATGATGAAAGTTATAATGACAAAGCCCTTTTCATTTCCTTAAGACTTTCAGATCAGTCCTTCTGATTATATATGTCCCAAATTTTGCAAGCGCTTTTAATGTCCAGAACAAATTTGATAAAACCCAGATTATATCTAAATGCATGTTGAAATCTGGTTTTAGTTTTATAACTGCTAGTTTTCAAATCTAGTAATATAGGTATGCAAAGAAACACATATTTACCTAGTTACAGATTACGGTATAGTTTTTTTGAAAGATAATGTTTCAGATGCTAATACAAAATCTCATTGTTTGCTGTATTTCCATTTCTGACATTAATACCATTGCAAAATATGTGAGAGACTGCTCTATATAAATCCAGTTTCCCTGTCTGGAAAAGAGGTGGCTTAATAGGGTCAGAACTCAAACTTGAAACTTCAAGTCATAGAATAATTAAAATTAGAAGGTGCTTTTGGAGGTCATCCGGTCCAATCCCTGCTCAGTTTGTCGGCTAAGCCTGCGTGAGATAGCTATGACTGTAGCTACTTACATGTATATATATATACAACCATGAGTGTGCCTAACGGTTGTAGGGGCTCTATGTGTCAAATTACTTGAAATACATCTTCACAAAGCAGATAGAGGGCAGAAACCACGATGTGCTAATAAGTATTAATTTAGATCAGAAAGTGCATTAATTTGGACTACAGGAGTATTTTTTTTGGGGGGGGGGTGACAGCACAAGATTGAGTTTTTTTGATAAAATGTACCAAGATTTATCAACAGGTATCTCACTCTACCACTACATACAAACCTCATTTTGCCAATGAGTTTTTTACTGTGGCAGGGCTAAAAAGAGTTTTTACTCATGTTTTTTATCTTCCTCACCATAAAATACACATATTAATTCTAATTCTGCATTAAAGAGATGGTTACTTGATTTAAAACATTTATATAGCTCTTTCGAGTGCTCATTGGGGAGGTGTAACTTCAGCACAAACCGAGATAACACCAACTAAATGTTCAGGAACAGATTCTCCAGACCTTTGCTAGTGCATATCATCCATAAGTTTTTTGCAATACCATTGGGGCAACATTTTAACATTTATGGAGTAAGTGTAACCTCTGTGGGCCAAGGTACCTACTGCAGGTAGAACTAGGTTTACCAACCAAGGGATAAAGCACTACTGAAAAATGCCCTGGTTCATTGGCACAGCCACTTTAACAGACCTCTTAGCACTAAAGGCATTATTTCTATACCGGAAATATGTTGAAATAGTAACAGATTAGTTCAATCAGTCTCAGAGGATATCTCTGCTGAGAAATCACTGATGCGTTATGAAAATAATTATTTTCCATCTTCTTTTCTGAGCCTTCTCCAGAAGGCCCAGCAAAGCCCATTAGTCAAAGGTTTTGTTAATGTGCTGATACGCTCTTGTCTTAGCAGTCCAAACCCATGGAAGTCTACATTGCAATTTGGGAATACATTCCTCTTTTTAAGAGATTCAGTATGATTTCTTTTATTTTTTGCTTTAATTTCCATGGACGTAAGATTGATACGTATGTAAAAATAATAATCTCTTTAGAAAATTTAACAAACGATTATACTATTGGTATTTAGCTGTCTTACATTATTATCCTTTCAAGCCCTTTGGCTTAAATTCCTTAGTTCAAATTTCAAAATAAAGGGTGGATTATCTATTTCAAAACTACTGTTTTAGTTAACTGCTGACATAAAGTCAGCATTGTAACTTTTTATGATCTCTGCTGTTCCATGGCGTCTCTGTATCAGAGGCACTCTAGTGTAACTTCCAGAAGAATCGTACGGAGCATTTATTGGAAAGACACTACCATACGTTGGTAAAGGTACACCATATATTATTTAAAATGACAGACAGCAGCAATAATTTTTCAGTCTAGACTGAAAGATTGGGCATATTTTATTGATGAGCAAGAACTCACAAATGATATCCCTTTGAAATAAGGTGAATATTTCCTAATCCACAGAAACATTATTTTCACAACTTGTTACCAGTAGCAGAAGGGAAATGACACTCTTCTCTGATGCAAAAACCTACCATTACTGCTCCGTCTCCCAATATGCAGATTGTGAGGTCAGATTATTTAGCTGGTCAAAATCTCTATAATTCCAGTGACTTTAAATAAGATCTGCCAATTTGTACCTGCTGTGGCTCTGTCTTTTAATTTTTCTAAATAGAGAAAATGAATTTTAGCTATTTCTAAGTGTTCTGTTAAGAAAGTTCACACGAGAGTCAATTATCCCTGCTGGAATCTGCCTGCTATTGCATTGCTGTTTACAAGCGGAATCAGAGTTGCCACAAAGTGCCTAAAGAAAAAGACCTGTAGCAGTACTGAATAGCCAACATCTAATTAGTTTAATTAAATACATAAGCTTATTTGTCAAAAAAATCTGACCAATTTAATCTTCTATTCCAAGTGGGCTATAGAAGCTACGGAGCCTACAGCAAAGATTTAATAAACTGCTCACGCATACAGTCAGTCTTCCACTTAAATCACCAATGTTTTCTACCTCTCGGTGAAGGACTGAAACAAGGCTTGCCATTTTACCTAACAGCGCTGTTTAACTTAATGAATAGTCAAGCTAAATTAACTCTGAAATGTGCATAAAAAATTACCCTAATCTATAGGTCATACATTATTCATGATGATAATTTGGTCACTGTGAGGGAAGGACCTATTCCAAGTTCCCACTGTGGAAACAGAGATCTGTATGCAGATGTGACATATGAGTATGCAGAGTATAGCGCATTTGCAGGAGATTACAGTGTCTGTGCCAATCTAACTGTATACGTATTCTCTCATGTTGACTGGCAATCATATTTTAAGTAAAACTACCTCAATTGAAATAGAAAAAGTTTTCACAAAGCTGTATGCTGTATTCTTTCTCCCTGTTTGTGTTTCTAGTCTGTCCATTTATATTGATTAAATCCTAAGGCTGTGCCCAGGACCATGCTCCTGTCTTTACCATAAAACTGGTACCTGTTTTCTCTTTAGTCATGTAATGTGAAGACTATTTTCATCCAAAGTTGATTCCCACATCAGAGATGGAAACTCAGAATAAAGCTTTGGTTAGAGAGGAAAAGAGGAGATCTAGTCAGTTACTAGAAGATTCATAAAAGGAAATGGGAGACTCTGTTGAGAGATTTGGGCTAAGAAATCACAGAGAAAGTGTCGTCTTGTCCTGCTCCCTCCCCCTCGAGCTCTGATACTGGTGAGACTGCAATTCTGGTACCTGGATGGAGCTTAATTCCAGAAGAGCCTGAAATACTAGATTTACAGTGTTTCCAGAAAAGCTTGTTTCAGAATTGACGGACTGGGGTGTATTAGCTGTATTTTGGCCACTTGATGTAGTCATGTAGTGAGGGAGGCTGAGGAGGTTCACAAGGAGAAAGAAAGTAGTTTTTACTCCTACTTAATGGTTTGGGGAGGTTAGATTTTAGGTGGGTCATCTGTAGAAGACAGTTTATTTCTTAGGCAGCTCCTAGTGCTGCAGCTATATTCCACGAACTGTTCAAATTGTGTAAATTATTTTTAAAAAGTCATGAAACAATCACTGCTTAAAAACAAAACAAAGCTGAGTTTTTCTGTCATTCCTAAGTCACAGAGGTGCTGAAGTGTACAAGAAAGAAATTATTAAAATACTACAATTCTCATAAATATATTGCTACAGCTGAAACAGATTAAGTAGGGACTGAGCACACATCTCAAAATGGGTTTCAAGATGCAGCAATCACTAGAGCAACACAGATGAGTGCTCCCAGCATCTTTAGAGTACATGAGGGCCTTAGATTGCCAGCAGTCAAACAGTAATTTCTGAAAACTGTGCCTACATTGAGATTTTAAGACCAGCCAGACTCCCGTGAACATCTACACTGTTTTCCACTGAATGAGGTGATGCCTGGCAACACAGCACCTAAGCATTGGGTCTTTTTCTAGTCGTTCAGCAGCTCACACAACCCTCAGTGGTGCTTGTCAGCCATCCTGAGTAAAGCAGTCCAATTCTTAAACCTCTAGACAGACTTCTAAAATATTACATGGCAATGATGTTTTTGTATTAGTGGCTATAAAACTGGCAGTTGTAGCAGACTGGTTTCTCTTACAGTCATTCTACATCTTCCCCAAGATGTGCACTCACACTAGCTACCGCACCTTATCACGTCATTATTCTAGCCCTTCATGGCTACAGCTAAAGCATCTATTTTCCGTGCTTGCAAATTCAGCTGAATATGGCTACAGCAAGTGTCTACACAGAAAGGTTGAAAATGAAAAATTTAACTGGGTTTAAGTTTTGTTTCCTTCCTGTAAGTTTGTGAAAACCCTTTTTGAAAAAAAAAAAAAAAAAAATAAATAAAAAAATTAATTAAATATTTAAAAATTAAAAAAAAAATATAAAAAAAAAAAAAAAAAAAGCCTCTTGGAGTTCATTTTTGAGAGTGTTGCCAATAAAACTTCTGGTTTGTAGTATTTACTATGTTTTCTAGTTCCCTCTACTGAAAAATTGCAGTGCAGTTTTTGCATTGCGCAACTGATTAGATTCAAGTTGTGGTGAACATGACAATTATTGTCCCTTTAAAAATATTTCTGGTACAGACAAAATGGGCTCATGGCCAGGTGTCACCAAAATTACCAGAAACAGGGAGCAGTGTTAGCAGTCCTGGCAAACGACCAAAAACTGAAATGTAGCACCCAGTCTAGGATCAGCCGCTCCATCAGAAAGTTGAGGCACACTGGTTAAATAAGTTGATAAAGGGTTTCCATCTTCAGATCTATCAGAACAGACTGATGTAATTGACAAAAACTGAATTACATCACGGTATAAAACTTGTGAGCAGGGAAAGGAAAATGAAATATATGCTGCCCCCAGGGAGGATAGCAAAATGTAGAGGGATGAAACAAAATTGTATAGCCAGTAAGGAACAAGAGAGATAATTAAAGAAGCCAGCACACATCACTCATTTTCAACAGCCTGAGCTTGCGGTGCAGCATTTATACTTATGAGAAGTCTGGAGGAGTCTAAGATGTGATCAGATGACTCAGATAAGCTTCCATAACTTGAGATTATTTCTTTTTTTTGTTTTGTTTTGTTTTTTTTTTCTTTTGAGCTGGAGTTTTGTATGAATATGTTTTCTTACAATTTGTTTACTGGAGGTTACATGATCTACTTGTGTATCTCTTTTTACTGTGGTTATGGTTACCCATTTTAGTGGCAAGCAAAGGAAACCCTTAGGTAGAAACAAACAGAAAAGGGAGAAATAGGTTCAGAAATTCTTCTGCATCATAGGGTTAGTCTGAGTTGATCTTCTACTTTATTTGAAATTATCTAGCTATATCTAATTTTAAAAGGTGTAACCTTAGAATTATGTAACCTGAGAAGGTTTATTTTTTGGTTTACCTTTCTCTCGTCTCCATTTCTCTCTCCTTCCCTCTCATCCCCTTCTCTCTTCTTTTTTCATTTCTTTTAAAACTGTTCCATGCATCTGTGTGTGTAAAATCTAAGGCACTTGGGGCATAATTTTTGCCTGCTGCTGTTACTCAACTCCTGCAGATTTCTGCTATAGCTGGGAGAGCTCCAGAGAAGGACCTAAGTTAGTGGTCATTACTGAAATGTGGTCTGACTGGGTCTTTATTGTTGTGAGATCTCTTTGCTTTTTTCTGGCTGTGTTTTGTTGTATGCAATTGTTATCTGTTATTATTATATATAATTTCTCTCCCCCAATAAGGTACATCACTTTTAGAAAAGATTGCTCTAAAATCTCACCATAAATTAAGAAGAGGAGCAAAAAGCTTAATTCTGTTCTTAGTGAGTAAGGTTAGGAAAACATGGAGGCCCTCCAGCCATCTATTTAAACAACATTATATCAAAAAACCCAATCCTCTTACTCAATTAGATCAGAAAAATGAAAGAATAGATACTTGTTCTGTAATACCCCATGAGATACTTATATTGATGGCTTTTCAGAATACTTGCACAGCTTTCTCCTATATTTTGTCAGCATGGTAATTTCACCCAGAAGGAAGTCACTTCTGGAATCAATCATTCATGATGTACTCATCTTCACATCACTATCTGGCAGTGTTTAAAAACAAACATGTGAGGTGCTAGAAATGTCAGCAGTTTTGCTTATTGAGTAACCCTCCTGAGCATTTTGTTGAGATTTAGCTTTTTTTGTCTACAGATGTGAACTTTAAAATTCAAGTTAAAATGAATATAAATCCTCATTAGAATTAAATCTATTAGGGAACATTTTCATTCTCATCTTCTGTGTCTCAGTACACAGCAAAGCACTATAGTGTGGTGTTCTCAGTTGTGTTCTGGGAGTCAGGAACATTGGATGTTTATCCCAGTTAAAGGACTAGTGTCCTACTTGCTATGAAAAGCCAAGTCATCTCTGCATGTAAGTGTAAACTATTTTTACAACATAAATAGGCACATAAATGTGCCTTACTATTTGTGTTTGGTGAAAACTAGGCATGATGGTAAACCATCTCATTATAGAGAAAGAAACAATCACTAACCATGATTTAGGAAGTGACACTGCGTTGCTGGGAATCACACCTCCATCACACCTGTCAGCAACTTTATAGCCTGTATCTTTGGCAAACCAAGTGGGTCAAAGAAACCCTGAATGATTAGGGAGCCAGTCAAAAATAAATTTTAAACCAATATAGGTTTATTCTGAGTATATTCTTAATTCTTTCTTCTCTCAGATCATGGAAGTATCATTACTGAAATGTTTATTAGGTATATGTGTCTTAAAGAAAGAGCTGAATGAAAAAAAGATAGTTGCTTGATATGCTTGTCTTTAATTAACTCATCGTGAAGCAAACTCATTCACAAAACGAGTGTAAGGAAATGGTGAAAATTAAACTGGTTTGGGGTTTGTTTTTTTTTTTTTTTTTTTAAATAGTGCTTCTGATTTAACTTCATTTTTAATGCATGGTAACCAGTAGTAACCCATGTGTTCCCACATAAACCAACTTATATCATGCAAGACGCTGTTTCCAGTCATACTCATGGAACAGACTGTGTGGGGGTGGAAGTGGAATTTAGTTCTGATAACAGGGGAGGTGTGCGATACGTTAAGAGTGTAAGTGGCAAGCTGATATCTCTGTCGGCTGAGTAGGAAAGTTGTCAACAAGTGTGCCTTAATTTCCCCTATGGAATTTATTTTGATGAAATGGCCTGTGCTGGTGCTGGTGTGGAATTCTGATGGACTTTCCTAAGTGGTTGGTACTATCAGGACGGCTTCACATCAGGGTCTCCATATTTCTGTGGGACGTATGTACATCCTAGCTTCTGGATAAGGATTGTAAGCACCTCTGCTGCAATATGCCCCCAGGTGGGGTTATTCAATGGCAATATCCCCCCATGCCTGTCCCCCTCTATGCTGCACCCATGTCCTCTTCTCAAGGCCTCTGCTGTCATGCTAGACTTGTATTTCTCCCCGCTACATAACTGTATACATAACTCATTCTTCACAGAGTCACTGCTTGTTGCTGTTGTCTATATAAAACTATGGGTGTACGATACAAAGTCAAACAAATCAGCCATAGATGCCCAGCCAATTAGAGAAATGGCTGTGGCAGCTAGACCAACTCAAACAAAGCTGTGGGCAGGTCGGGAAAAGTTCAGACCCAGCAGGCCTGGCAAGCCTCTGTCCTGAGGCCTTGCAAGCTCAGTGCAAAGATTATGGCCTGTCACTAGCAATGACAATGTTGTGTTGCAGGGCCACATGCGACAATTCACAAATGTTTCTTCCATAGTAAATACTGATGCAAAGCTGCTACATCTTCCTTTTCTATTTATGCCCCATTATGATGAGAATATAATGGATCACAATTTCAAAACAGAAATTCCGGGGTACATAAAAAGATGTAAACCACATACTTTGGATATCTCTTCCATAGAAAGAAAATCTCACTGTTAAGTACATTCAGCTTTTTATGCAAGAATTTCCAAATCTATATCTGAAAAATGGTAAATTGTTTTAATGGTGGTAACAAGTAATATAGTGACTCTGCAACTTTATTTCAGTGAGAACAGTTTGTGTATGGGTTCGCTCAGTGTCTTGTTTCCCTCTTTTTGGCTTTTCTATCAGTCTCCAATAAGCAAAAGGTAAGGCACGTACATGCAAATTGAACCTAGCTCTGAAATTTTTGACATTTGAGAGGGGGCTGGGCATAATGATCACTGCAAAGGCTATCTTCCCATCCCTTAGATCTAGATGTGACTATTAAGGCTAGTCAAAACACCAGGAAAACAGGAGCAATTTCTATTTCACACTCATACAAACATATATCTCCCAGACTTTTCTTTTTCCTCCAGAAAGATTTTGGCATACCTTTTTTGACTATCTGTCATCAATATAGTAGAATTTCATTTTATAAATTGTCATTGTTGTGATTATGATCGGAGAAGTTTGTCTTTGTAACAGGAAAGAAACTGTTAAAGATAAAGCTAGTAGAAACTTATTTTGTTAGTAGATGGTATTCAGGGACAGGGAAAGATGGATGCCTCATAACTCAAAAAGAGGGCAAGCATCACAACAATAACTGACTATAAGCAGAAGCTAACAGTGTGTTTGATTAATGTGTGGAACTGACTACAAGGGTCAGAAATAGCAGTAGATGTAGCCATAAACATATTCCAAAAACATTATTTTGAAAAACTGCATTGGGAACCAGGTTTATAAGGGACAAGTGTTACCAATTTATTTCTGTAATTCCTGGAGGGGAGAAACCACATTAAGGTCTAGGAGATGTAGACACACGTAGCTAGAGTTTCAAAATATGTTTAGCAATGGAATAATACAGAGTGCAGAAGACACTACAGAGAATGATATAAAGTACAGAAAAATACACAGAGGTGAAAATGTTTCCTATGGTTGGAAAGATTATGTAAGAGGACTTTTTTCCCATCTTCACTGCAGCTCTACACTGTGCCTAAATCAAAGGATCCACTAAAAGTGCTGCAGAGGCTGTTTCAGATGTAAAGCAAAATGTCCATAGATTCAGGCCACAGTGTCCAGATCCCCAGCAGGTTTCCTTGGCCCTTTCTCAGAGCCCAGTGGAGCATCCACCCTGGCATGACAGCGATAAGCTTTAAAGGTGAATTGATAGAAGACCAAGCAGTGATAAGCAGCTGCTATCATCTGACATCACTAGGTCACTTGAACTGGTCCATCCCCAGCTGCGGGGCCTCAGTTTAAGAGATGTGAGCACCAGCTACATGTGGTGTCATTTATGGAGATTGTGCTGTTTGTGAGCACTGAAACAAGATCCATGCAGATATTTAGGGTAGCTGCACAAAGCATCATGACAACTAAGAATAAGCTAATTGGCAAAATGCAGATGGTTTCAGACCCCACATTCTATGGGTACAGTGAAGGCACCATGATGCCTCAGAGATGTTGTTGGTCCTTTGTGGATCTTATCCAAACTGCATAGTCAGGAATGTTTTAAAAGCAGGAAGGGTCTTTTCATGATTTGAGCAGATGTGAGATGGGACTGTCAGGTGAGGATGGACACCTGAAAACTTGTAGAGGACAAACCCCTGAAATTAATGGAACATGAGCAGAAGCTAAGGAAGGATAAAGATATTTTACTAATCATAGGATGTCTCCTACATGGATAAATTAATCTTCAGTTTCCCTTGCTACAGCTCCAGCAGCTTTTTATGAGCTGCAGACTTATGCAGAGTAACTGGCAGAGTATTGATGAGAAGATATTTCACTGGAAGCCACCAAAGCAAAACTCCTACATGCAATTTATCCTCCTGAATCCTTGGGGAATTTGGCACGTATACCTTAGAATAATTTGTCAGACAAAGAACAGGTGCTATTCCAAGCCCTTAGTTTTCCAGGAGATGTTACCAGCGAAGTAATTTAGAAGAGAGGACATAAGTGGGATACACTTGCTGGCAACATTGGCATTTTCAATTTATATCTGTCAGATTTTCCAGGATTATGCTTTTCATTCTGCTAACTGCTCAGTATTCTGATCCTGGTGCAGAAAATCATGTTAGTAAACATTTAAGCACAAGTGAAAGTGCTTTCCTTGATGAAGGCTTGAATGCTTAAACACTTGCAGAGCTGAACCCCCGTTTAGCTGCCTCAGCCAGTTTCCCAGGGTGTCCCAGTAGATACGACGTCTGTGTTAAAGAAATAAATTCTTCTCATGCTGTTTGGAATTCTTACAGGTAAACTAAAATGTAAAGCCATATTTAAAACATGTACTATTTATGATTGGACATACTTTGACTATAAAGCTTCTGTTTTTTTCTATGAAATCCTTTCATTACTGCTTTATTGAGGAGCTCGGGAACATTGCATATGTAGGTAAAAGTTGCAGATAACAGATGTTTCTCATTTTTTAAACTGAATATATGTTGCATTGAATTTAATCACCTCTGCTGCTTATCTCTTATAGAGAGATTGAATGATAGTGCTTTGGGAACGTAACAGAAAAACTGACTTTACAGATATAGTATGTTTCCTCCTTTATTTTTTCCTTAACAAATTGTATAATTAAGCTGCAAACAATTTTCTCTTCTAATACTCTCCAAAAGCCTTCATATACTCAGAATTTATCATGTGAGCTAAAAGCCTTGGTTTCTGGCCACAGATTAATTTTATTTCAAAGCTTGCAATAAAATCCACTTTTTGAAATCTGTAAGGCTAAAATTGTTCCTATTCCCTTTTAAAATCAAATCTATATAGGGTTTGTTTTCACACTTATAATCCCTAGATGACTGAATAGTAAATTCTGGAACTGATTATGGAAATAATCCTTATTAGGAAGTATTCCTAGAGTAGAAGTGATTGGATATTAAGTGGTTAAAGTGTATTAAGTGGATATAAAAGTGGTTAAAAATGGTTGCATATTAATAGCAAATAGTTTGGAATTGCTTAATTTAATTTCTGAGAAATGAACTCTCTCTAGGGGCAGTGATGGAGTGTTGCGAGAGGACCCTGTCCTCACCTGGGCAAAACAGAGGTATCTTACTTTTAACACCTCTTGACATCGAGGCAGAGATGTGGATCTGTACCACAATAACCAGTGGCAGAGAAGAGTATTTTCATGCTGCTCACCATTGCCTCCTAAATATGGTGTTCAGAGCCTCGTTAGTTATGCTGGACTTGGAAGTTAATAATTTGGCCCAAAAGATTTGTGGCCACTTTAATCTCATGTGCTGCATTAGAGCTTTAAGGTTTTAAGTCATTTTAAGTGCATGCTCTAAGTCTTTAAAGCAGCTTAATGAGGTTTTTTATCATTTCCTTTGGAAAACAGAGAAATAAAATGAAAAATCCATGATTAATATAATGTTGATTGTCCTTGCTCCAAGGAGCTTACAAATATCCGATACATTTATTCAATACAATGCAGTCTTTGATACTAGTTAATTATTTTGGTTCAATAACAGAGCAGCAATATTTGTGATTGTATTCTAAGGTCCTCCAAGTGTTTTACTGCTGCTAACCTTCCTCTCTTCCAAATCCATACCTTCCAAGAAAATAGCAATTCCTTTACTCCATTACAAAAGAAAATTGTCATATTCAAACAGATTTGGGTTCACAGCCCTCACAGGCTGTAGGAGCAAAATGCATCATTTCAGTTATGTGTACAGAAGCCAAAAGGTGTCTATTCAGTCTTCAAGTTCAGCTACTAAGTCAGTTCTTGGCAGTGTGGATATTATTACATGGATCACATGCCTCATCTTCTTTTCAAGGCCATCTTACACCATGACCACTCCTCCAACTAAAGTTACTGTAGTAAGCGATTTACTTTCTCTGCTTCTCTCTCCTTTTACTGCATAACTGAGAGCTACTGCCAGCTTTCTCTCTTGTGTTCTTATTTGACTGTGGCATTTGCCTGGCCTCTAATTTCCAAAACATATACACGGGCTATCTTCACTTCATGCAAGATGTTGCCCTGCATTTGTCATGTTTGTTAATTTGATCATAACTCATCTTTCTGAATCTCTGCATTAGTTTTGTATTTGAAGTAATAGCAAGCTTCTTGTCTCTATGTTAAAAATGCGTAATTCCAGCCTTCCTAATTCACTTCCATATCTCCTTCAGTTCTGCCTCCTCTCCACAGTAACTGTACAAACTTTCTGGGCTCACAGCTGAAGTCCTTACTCTTGATATTCAGTAACTCTGAGGGCTATCACTGATTCATCTGTGGAAGGCCAAGCTGACTGTAATTTTAATTATAACTCAATTATTTGCTGGCATTCTTCATTCACTGACATTTGTGTGCTTGTTTGCCTTTGGTGTGGTATCTGTTCGGGCAATGGTTTCGCAATTGCTTTGAAAATATTGGCCATTGCCAGAAATAAGCATGAGCTAATCGTCTTCATATAGAATTATATTATTGATTGTTGGGGGGTTGGGTGACTACTTTTCAGCACACAGAGGCAGTTTGAATGCCTAAATTTTGGAAGAATGGCTTTTAGACCTGTAACAGTAAAAACCAGACATTCTTCAGGATAGCAGAAGGGGAAAGGTGATTGCAGGCTCCTCGGAATGTTCTCCCTTGCCTGCTTCAGTATCTGCTGTGCACCTGATTGAAGCCTTTTTAGTGTTAATCTAGTGTCAAATATTTTGTGTCCTTTTGTAGAGGAAAAGCAGAGTACATCCTTTGATTTTACTCCCAGTCCTCTGAGAATAATTTCTGGTCAGTATTCACAAGGAGTGAGTAACCAAAATGAGACTGGGACCTGTGCGTACCACCCCACGAATCCATTCTATTCCAAATTCTGACGGGGAATGAAGGGTGACAGTAGACTATCATGGACTGAATTGAAGTCACACTGCCGCTGAGTGCTGCTGTGCTGGACATTCTGGAACTCCAAAATGACTGCCCCAGGGGTGGAAACACAGCCCTGCCTTTTGCATGAGCCCTTTGATAAGATGTACACGAAATAGTCAAGAGACTACTATATTATTATGAATTAATTATAATTCATTCTGGTTTGGTGAATGTCCTGGTTCAGCTGGGAC